>JAIFHC010000239.1:0-50000 GCA_021229015.1 Solen grandis | reverse complement strand
TTGATTATATACCAGATGATTTTATGGCAGATGAACATTTTATTAGAAATATACATGAATATATCTTTAAACTTGAGGAGAGTATACGCAGCCAACAGGATAATGATGACTCGTATCAATCCCTCTGTGAAGCTATTAACCGGAAATTGAAGAATAAACTTTCATGCAAAGCTATAGGCTGCAGCATTTTCAATCAAAAGAAACGAAGGGTTGGGAAGCCCTGGTGGAATGGTCAACTTACTCATCTTTGGAATAGCGCATGTGCAACAGAGAAATTATGGCTAGTATGCAGAGTACACTCAGAAAAATGTAAATTTATGTCAAACTACGTTGCTAGAAGGAAATGTTTTTGCTCAGGTTGTTCAAAGATACTGGTATGTCTTGCGGGCATGATTTAAGTAACATTGTCGAAAATAATAATACAGAGATTGGAAATTTATTGGTAAAATTAGAGTTGCCCATTCAAAGAAAAGTAATATACCTTTAATTTGAAATTAAAAGACGGAGCGATTGTAAAAGATAGTATTCTTGTGCTTGAAAAATGGGAAACTTTAAATGCCAATGTTAACAATACCCAACAAATCATGACGAGGAGCGAGCTTATAATAATGGTATATCTACAGATGAAGTGAAACTTGCGGTAAACAGTGCATACAGGGGTAAAGCCTGTGGTTTTGATGAATTTTGCTGATTTCTTTTTAAACGATACATTTATTTCTTTTTTACATGTTTGTTTTAACTCAGGAAACATTCCGACAGACTGGGGTAAAAGAGTTATTAACCCTACACCAAAGTCTGGAACCACAGACCCCCAGGGCCCACTTAGTCATACGTTAGCCCCAGTCATGTACACGTTCTACTGCATTGTTTTAAATAATAGGATATCTCGATGGATCAAGTCGGAAAAATGTTATAAATGATGAACAAAACGGCTTCATACCTTAACGTACTACCATTGATCATTCATCTACCTTAACATATATAGTTGAAACCAGAAAGGAAAAGAAACAATCTACCTTTGCGGCTTTTATTGATTTTAGAAAGGCGTATGACTATCCTAAAGAAAAACTCAGTGCTATGTGCTTGAAGGGGAAAAAGTGTACAGAGTGGTTCAATGTCGCAGTCGTCTTAGACAAGGGTGCTGTGTTTCTCCGAACATTTTTAATTGTGTTATGTTATTGATGACCAAGCAACTTTATCAAAGAATTTTGGAATATATTTTGATATTGGTAACGAAGAGAAGCTTTGTATTTTAATGTATGCCGAATATAATCGTCTTCCTATCTGAAAATGAGCAGGATCTGCAACTGCTCTTAGATAAATTGTCTCAGTTGAATCAGGTCAATCGTATGATCATTAATTTTAAGAAAAGTAATGTTGTAGATTTTAGACCACCCTCAGTTAGGCGAACTTCTTATGTATTTAGGTGTGGAAATGAAAATGTCAGTCTATGAGATAAATACGTTTATCTCTGTCTTCACCTAGTGAACACATAGATAATAGCATAATGGTAAAATTTGTTTCACAATCTGCTAGTAGAGAGTTTGGTCCTTTAATTGTTAAATACAGGAGCGCGGGAGGATTACCTTACAAAACTTATTGACTCCATGGTCCGGCCACTTATTAATTATTAGGCTGTTATTTGGGTACCAGAATATTTTCGTGCATTGATGCGGTTTTTAACAGAGCAATGAGGTTTTAACTAGGCACTAGTAAAAAACACCTGATGCAGCAATCATTGGAGATATGGATGGGAGTCAGTTAAAATCAGACAGCTAAATTCAGTGTGTGCATTCTGGGGAAGATGTTTTAACATGGAAGAGAATAGAACAAATAAACAAGTCTTCAAATATTGTGCTGAAAAATATGCCCGAACTTGTAAAAACTGGTTTTATAGTGTCTCTAATAAAATTTAAAAGATTATGATTTATGCAGTTATACATGTATAGAGAATAGTATTTATATCTAGTTAGTTGTATTGAAACAGCGGCTTTGGAACGTTTTGTATGCCAATGGAGTGATACAATCAATAGAGAACAGTCTAGATCTGGCAATGGAGGTAATAAATTAAGGACTTAAAAACTTTTTAAACAAAACTTAGGAACAGAAAATTATGTCAAAACCATACTGCCAGCGAAACACAGGTCAGCTTTAAGTAAATTCCGTTCAGGTTACGCTCCACTGCGCATAGAAACAGGTCGGTTCGAAATGTTAGCAGAAGAGAACATAATTTGCCAATTTTGTAGAGACTGTGTTGAAAACGAATTCCATGTGATTATGAAATGTGATACTTATAACGATATTAGGAATATTATTTTTACCAAGGTATCTTAAGTTGACACTCAACTTAACTCAACTCAAGGAATGATAATGATAAGTTGTTGTTTTTAATTTTCAAATGAAAACTTGATACGCACTTTTGCCAAATCCTACCTTCTTATTTTAAACAGACGCAGAGGTCTGCTATATTACAATGTGAAAATATGATATTTGATCGCATTACATTTTGTTCCTTAATTCTGATGACTATGACCTCTTAAAGTGTACATTGATTTGATTATGTCCTTGTTCTAGTCAGAATTTCATTCTCAATATACAGTCTCTTTTAAACAAGCTTAATGTGTTTTCCCAAATCTGATTTAGAGTAATAAATGATGTTTAAGAATATTTCATAAAGGGCTCGTTTTTGCCAATATTCATTCATCAGTTCTTAAATTGTTGTGTTTAATGCAAAATTTATCAACTGAACTACTATACATCTTTATATATGAATATACGAGTATGCAGAGTGTTTCAATTGAAAGATTAATAAAGACAGTATATATCTTAAATATTATCATGTATCAAGTGCAATATTGTATATGATTCTTTAAAAATATGATACTCTCCTATAATTCATATTTGAAAGGCATGGTTCATTAATATTTATGTTATTCACATAAAGTCTTGTATTTTTTTGTAACCATAATGAGGCTTTAATAAATAAATATATATATAGGTACTTGACGGATGTTAGGGATAAGCTGCTGGCACTGTAAATGAACCAGAGGCTCTAAATTGAGTCTCAGTGAGCTATGCTTATTATTCACAGGTTTCTGTTGAGTATTACAAATGCACTATCATATGTGCTTATGTAGTTTAATTGATAAAGCTGCAAAAATTTTCTTCACAATATTTAAAATGTAATCGCCTAGTATTTATAAGTAAGAACTCATTAATGAAAGATGTGTTTAGGCTGTCCAGCAGCTCAATCGGTAGAGCATTTGCCATGTAACTAGGGCTCACGGTTTGAATCCCAATCTGTTAACACATATTTGTTTGATGGTTTAATTTTTTTTATTTAAATTGTGATCTTTTTGCATCGCCTGCTGTAAGCAGAGGCGACCAATGGGATCACTGTTCCGTCGTCTGTCTGTCCGAAACACATTTTACGTCTCGCTTGTGACACATGTTTCAAAGAATCCCTACTGATAGCTCAGTTGGTAGAGCAAATACCATGTTTGTGTTCCTGCGGTTATGAGTTTGAGTCCTGCGTTTTTGCACGCCCACCCCTTGTGCAAACTTCAATGATGACAGATGAAAAAACGTGATGTGCGTGGGTAGAAATATATATCCTGTTAGTTATCCTTCTACTACTTCATCTGCTGCTACAACTACTACTACTTCTACTAAAACTATTACTACTTCTTCTATAACTACTACTACTACAATGACTACTACTACTACTTCTATAACTTCTACTATAACAACTATTACTATTACTACTCCTACTACTATTACAACAATTACTACAACAACTACTACTTGTTACTTCAACCACCAATACTACTACTACATCTATAACTACTACTTCTACTACAATGACTACTACTACTACTTCTATAACTACTACTACTACTTCTATAACTACTATTTCTACTACTACTACGACCAGAGCCGGATCTAGGATTTCAGGTTATGGGGGGGGGGGGGGGGGCTTGCAAGCGGCTTGCCACTTTGCCAGGGCCGTGGTAAGGGTGTTATTCCGGTTGGATTAGGGATCCTAGGGAATTCCTGTGCGATTTATCTTCATTTACTGCTGAAAATAGTGCTTTCTTGCGAGTTCTTTATTTTTTTTTTCTTGGGGGGGGGGGGGATGTCTATATTAATGGATGGTCGGGGAATTTTAGAGGGGGCGCAACGGGTGCCCTCCCCCCCCCCCCCCCCCCCCCCCCCCCCCCCTGTCTGAATCTGGGGTCATTGGCATGAGTCATGCACTAACAGTCGGAAATCATTTCTCTGATGCTTCTTTTTTTTTTCTTTTTTTTTTTATTAACCTATGACAAGACACATAACAATTTTGTACTGAGGTTTACCGTCACTATAACAGTATTTCAGTTATATAGTGATGTCCTGCTAATAAAGTGTAGAGGAAGTACCAGGGATGAACAGAGGTACCCGAGCAGAAACACCAACCTATCACAACCCAGCAGAAAGGCTTACTCATATGAAAAAGTGACCCTGCAGTTATTCGAACTCGCAATAGAAGGAGCTATGTGATAGTAAGTCAGCAGCTGTAACCACTTTACCAGAGAGTTATATTACAGTATATTCTCTAATTTAGTATGGTTTCAGATGACAATTATTCTTTAAAGTATTTTAGGTCAAAACTTTTACCCTAATTTGATCCTGGAAACGTATAGTTCAATACAGTATTGTACGTTGATCTACTGATGAAAACAAATGAAGAATTCTATTAAATAACGTTACTTTTTGTTCAAATTTACGTTGGAAAAAAAAAAAAAGGTAAAGATTTGTACGTTTATCTACTGATAATAACCAGAGACGTGTAATACATGTCGATTTAACACAGGGTACCGGTTTATGCATACTTTACACAACCGTGCGATTTTGAATACTTGTTTACAGATAGATTAAATTACTTTTTCGTAACAATGCCCACACAAAATAAATAGTTTTATCGATTTTAACCGACCGCTCATAAACGATAGGGTGTTCTCGATAAAAAAAATCGATAGGAAGTCAGCCATTATCAATCGTTTATCTCGAGAGGTAAAAATCGATCGGATTTTTCAGTCTTCCTATTGGAAATCAGCTATTTACGAGCGGAAATGCGTTATTTTCAAGGCACGATATCTCAGCTAATATACTAATATAAATGCATTTTTCATAAACAAGACATTCATATATTTTTAACTAAAAAACGCCAGAACTGAAGTTTTTGATTTAAAAAAAAAAACAACTAAAAAAAACGACGTTCCAAAAACCCACCGACACGGTTAAAAATGACTACATGTATAATGTTGATAAAAATATGAAAATTATTATTTAAATTGTTTTCGTTCACATAAACTAAGAAATTAATAATGCATTTGTATTTATAAATATATGGTTCTAAATGTTAAACTTGGTTCCTGGTATGTATATGAATAAATAAATGTTTTGGTTATATGTAAATTTCATGTCCGTGAGAATAATTCTTGTAGACTCTTTACAAATCCCGTAAATCAGATCTGTTTCATAACATCAGATACAATGCGACTTAATTTGGATTCTGTAATATTTTGATCGAAGGGCCAACAAGAAAACACCCTGTCATTTTTAACATTTCTGCATATAAGTATACATAGTGTGTGTGTGTGTGTGTGTTTAAGAATAAAGTCCATACGATTTAAGCTTCTCAGATATCTTATTCGAATCGTTCAGCCATGTGCTGGCGCAGGTGGACTTTCGTGTCTGTCCAGAGATCAAGTCTCAGCTAAGAATCTTTCAATAATGGGTCCAAGCTAAATATGCAGCGACTTCGGGCTGATTGGTACGGTGATAAATGAAAAGGTCTTGTGCGCCGGGTAGCCTAATAACTACTTATTTTTTATTTGTAATATTGACATTTTTCATTGCAATTCACCCATTTCCACATACCGTAAAATTTGGTTATATCAAACTAGTCCGGACCATGACTTTTTGTTCGCACTATCCGACGTTTCTTGTAACCAATATAAGGATTTTTTTTTATCTTATACATGACATTTAGATAGCGAACAGATTTCCACATGAACATTTGAAATGCTCGACGAGAGGATAGATAGAATTGTTATTTATTCTTATGATCATGGATTTACTAATAAATCATAAGTTCATACACATAAACTTTGAATTGTGTATGATTCTTGCGGTTCATTATTCATTTATCATCAGTTCATACATATTTTCAATAGCCCTTCATGTAATGATATACAGTGAATTAACCCACTACTTCCGATTTTGCCGTAAATCGGTATGCATCGTTCCACCTTTTGACGCTGCTGTCGCAATATTTATCTAACAATCAAATGCGGACAGAAAAAAAAAATATCCCATCAAGTTATGGCTTTATACAATGTGGACAAATATACAAGCAATTTAGATTTATAAATTGCATTGAACAGTTATTATTGTACGTAAAGAGTTCACTCATAGCAGCTACGTAATATCTCAGTAAAACATGTCTCTACACACAGGTGCACACATTCAGATGCGCTACATGCAAACTGCATAGCATGCCCTTTCAAAATAACTATATAGATTTATATTCTGCAGACACACAAGAATTGCGGTTTTTACTTGATTTCTGTGGCAATTAGTGTATTACGTGCCAATCCAAAGTGTCAAGGTTTTTGCGAGGATGAAATCGATCTTTACAGTCCGTTGAAAACATCTGAATTGCAGTTGAAAATGCTGGTTTTGACCAGAAAAGGGGTTTCTTCTTACCGAGATTACGTTATAAGCAGGTATTCTATAAACATATTTAAATATAAGATACAGAAGGGAAATCGGGATCTAGCGAAAGTGTACCTTATAACTAAATGTTCGGTCATTCGGAATAAGTCTGATTGTTACAATACAATTTCGTTGAATATAAAATCAATCTTACCCAAACCGTTGAGGTTAAAAGCTCCATGATATCAATCCTGACAAATTTGCCATCAGGGGCCGAGATGAACCACGCACAGTTGAGCGGCTGGCTAAAGTAGATCCGATCGGATGGGTAGGCAATATCTCCAGGCTGCGTCAAATTCTGGCCACATTTCATCATTTCCTCTAATCCTAGTTTTGAAATGTTTAATATGGAATTGTACAACGTTCATATTTTAAATATAAGTAGTGAATTATATTCATCATGTAAAGTTTAGAACGCCTAAAAGTTAAAGTCACGTTCACTTTTTGCATATAAACTTTCAAAACATCTTCGTCAAATAAGTTATATATTTTTTTAGAAATGCATTTGGTCTATCACCTACTCTAGCATTAAAATCACCTGTAACATATGTAATACCAAAATTATTAAACATACATATATCTTCCTATCTTCCTCTAGTAACTGAAATAAGTCATTGGTTTCTATATTATGCATACCAGAATATGTGCCCCACATATATGCTCCACATGAGTAGATGACTTTCCCGAAATTAAAAATATGAATGATCTACTTTTAACCAAAAGTGTCATAACGTCGTTAAGAGATACTTGACTCTGCTTATCAGAACACGTAGAGACTGACTCTTCTTTACTGTGTTGTGTCATAGAGTCCGCATCACTGTTTTGTTACGTTTATCATTCATTTTATTTCTTGTCATTTACTTTTAGAAGTTTTCCCGAGAGCTTCAAAACATACACCCATTCACACACATAACACGTGACCTCGATCTTTTGTTTTTCTAGAGAAAATACTTTGATATTTAATTTATTTCTAAAATATAGTATATCATAGTTAGTTAATTAATATAAACACTATTATTTTGTAACCGACTTTCTAAAGGATACAAATGGGATATGTTCTTTTCAAATTTAAGGTTTGTTTAAAATCTAAAATTTTTGGATAATTCAAAGTATTTTATTAATATTGTCATTTTAAATTTTTTAAGGTTTTTTTATGTCTTATTTAATATCAATTTTCCTTTAATCAAAATATGCGACACTATAAGATAAGCAAGAGAATTGGAAGAAGTCATGTTTTTCTTTGTTGAAGTAATAGACAAAACCCAAACGCCATAATTAGCTTAAACTTTGCATTGCTTTGTAAACATTGTTAACTTTTGAATGAAATAACAGGATTATGTCACACAACGGTTTTAATCATGGTATTGTCCGAACCCTTGAAGAGGGCAATCATATTTCATAGTATTCTCAGGCGCAATACACTTGTTCCATCAGTTGGACATATAGAACTGTTCCATCAGTTGGACATATAGAACTGTTCCATCAGTTGGACATATAGAACTGTTCCATCAGTTGGACATATAGAACTGTTCCATCAGTTGGACATATAGAACTGTTCCATCAGTTGGACATATAGAACTGTTTTAAAATGTGTTTCCTAATCGAAGTTTTTTTTTCTTTGTGGCAGATTCTATTTACTCAGACAACTTATCAAAACTGTAGATATATTCCTTATGTTTTAAAGTTAAATACATGCTTCGGTATCTGACAGAAAGGTAAGGGTGATGAGTTGGATAGGATGATACAATATATTTTAAGAGCAATGTGTGGGTGTGTTTCGATTTCTGCATCTTTTTCCTTTAAATGAATTGTGCATTGTTGATGCGCTTGCGCGAGACCGTTGGTTTAATTCGATTCTAAAAGACTTTCAAACGATGGGCCAAATATCATTGTTTCCTAGAAATTTCGTTTTAGTGACCATAATAGTTTATTCATGTATTTCCGATTTCATCTTACCTTTTTTAGAATTACAAAGATACTTACGTAAACTATGCTCTGTCCATAAAATTATCATGTTTTTGTATCAAATAAATGGACCTGTCTTGAACTATCAGATCAAAGTGAATAAAAACGTGTGGACTAAGCACAAAACATATCATCATATGAATGGCCTCCTGCGTACCCTTGAAAATACATTAAAACTTGCTACGAAATTAACGAACATTGTGTCGTGTTAAATTAATTGTAGGAATGCATTTTTGTTCAACATTTATTGTATTTCATTTTGGATTTTGCATTTTTGTTTAACGTCGATTGAAAAGCACAACAAGAACTCGTCACTACGGATTCCTGTCAGTCAATTGATAACATCACAGTCAGTTGATATTGACACTGTCTAAATCAAGCTAGGACACATTGAAAACCATCCAGCTTTGGCATATACGTAAGCTATAAATTTGTGATATGATAATTAAGTCACATTGATTTAAGTTGAAGCAAGTGATTTAAAAAAAATTTTTTAATTTAAAATAATTTCATATAAAAAAGAAATATACAGTCATCTGTTTCCATGTCCAGTGATATAACAGTACATTATACACTAATAAAGTTGTTATAATAAACATCCCGAAATGATTCTAACCTTTGAATCTGGGAATACCACATAGTGATGACCTAAATATCCCTAGGGCTATCATGCACAGAAGTGCCCCATTCACGACAGATCGCCACCTGAAACAAAGTAAAAAAGAATATTACAGAATTTTTAATTAAAAAAATATAATTATTGATAAGATCATGTTTTTTATCATATGTATTCATAAAGCTAGTAATTCCTTTTCATTTCTTAAAAACTTTTATCCGTTGCCTTACGGTGCGCTTCTTCATTCAAGACAACAAAAGATGTAAATCTTAAAAACCCCTACAATTCCAAATCAGACAAATCGCTTATAGTTTAAAAATAAATAAATAAATGTTCATAAAATTGTAGTATGGTTAATGTTTATCTAAATATTGTGCCCATCTCTCATAAATATGTAGTTGTTGAATTGTAGCTTGGTAAACTGTACAGTGCCAGTTCCCTGTAAGATGCCACATCCATTATGTGCCTCGTTGTACGTTTTACAGGAACATGAACTTACTTTAAGTGGTTTAAAGTGAAAAACATTTCTTAATAATGTCGAAGTGCGTTGATATTAATTAAGATAGAGATGATCACAGAAAGGAAGTCCATGAGCGTGTTTAGACTCAATAAATGATCCGTTAGATTCATATCGAGAAATAGAAGAAAATTGGGTCAGTGATAAGAAACAGATACAGTTGAGAATATTTCAGTGACATGCTATGGATTAGGTACCCTAACAACTGGTTGTGAGTATTCTCTAACAATAGGCGATACAGTGGACAAATGAGCATTTAAAAGGGTCGCTACAGAAACTACCAAACACACAGAGAATGAGAAAGCTGCACTGGTAAACATGGATTCCGAAGATGTTTCAAATGATAATATGTTAATGAAAAGTTCCATTAATGAGTTTGAATTGAATGAAGATAATGCGTACATGACTTAGTTATCATAGCAATCAATTAGTATACTTTCATCACCTTTATCTTTGTTACTAATTTTGGAGGGGTTTTAATATATATATATATTGTGTGTGTGTGTTTTGAACACACACCACGGCATCAACTTTTATTATTTATGTACACTAGTACCCTTAGAGTTTTGACGCTGACCATGCAGGGAACCTACAATACATAAAAACACACCCAGTGATATAATGGCGGATAATCGCGTTTTTCTCTGGGATAAATAGTTGTTGTTTTTTAGGAAGGGGGGGGGGGGATTTTTTTTTCCAAAATGGTTACTGGTCAGCTACATGCACTAATAATTTGATAATTGTTTGCCTGTTTTCGCTGTTTCTAACTGATGTTACAGTGCACTCATTATTTACAGGACCAATCTCGATGGAGTAGAATAGTCTGTAAATTGTTTTAAAACAAATTAAATGAATATTCAAAAAATAATAGAATTTACACGACTTTTCAAAAACTAGTCTTATAAAACAAATTTATTGATCATTATTCTTCTCAGCTCTTAATATTTTCCCTGAAATAAATCAGCTTTTGAAAAGAAATACAGCACGCCTAATATAATGATTAATGCATATAACAATCAATGACAAAGCGGATCTGACAAAGTATCATTCAATAACAGCTTCTTCCATATTTTAAGTGATTTGAATTGTAATGGATAATAAGAAAAGATCTAGGATAATACTAGAAATAGTTGACACTATTTTGTTTTGAAGATGTCGGGTATTGGTAGATCTTGAGCATGTGTTGCTAATACTGTTGGCAATACATTCAGCATTTATGATAAATATATCGGCCCTTAAATTCTAGTTGTGTAGTACTCAAGTATTTACCTATTGTACCGGGCTAAGTGGCGTAGAGCTTATAGAGTATTTAGAGTAGAGTATTTAGAGCTTCCGCCCCGGTTGAGTATCCGAACACGACATTACATGTACCAAAGCTGTTATAAATGGCACTGGAATAGCTCCTTTACTTGGCACCTATCATATAAAGGCAGTTCAAGGACTTAATGATGTATATTCCACATATCTACGGCGTAATATCGCAGTTTGACATCACTATAATTGTCTCATGTAGACTAAATAACTGTAATACTTTGGGTGGGTTGTTAATCCCAAACAAACTTAACTGTTTTTGTTTTTTTAAGAAATTAGTTTCTTTGACATTAAGGAAATGAATCATTCAAATTCATTGCCTATTTATAAAGTCATTTGGTGTCATCAACGTCACATTCTGCAAATCGACGATGTTTAACAAGCATACCCCATCTCATAATCCATAATCGAAAACGATTGATGCATTGCCTTCTGTTAAGTATTCCTTTTGCATAATTTAAATTGTTTGTTTTAGGTTTCTGAATATTTTTTAAGGATGAGGCTCTTTCTTGATAGAATGTAACCAAGATAGTTTTTACGGCTTTCCGCAACCTGCGGAAAACGTATAGGGTTTGTTATGTTTATTACGGCTTTCCGCAACCTGCGGAAAACGTATAGGGTTTGTTATGTTTATTCTTATTATTATTAGGACTTTCTGCCTAAAGCAGAAAGTCCTATTGGGTTTGTTCTGTTTATTATTATTATTATTATTATTATTATTATTATTCTTTTCTTCCAAGAGGATTTTCATATGTTGCAATCGTCCTAGGAGAATGAAATTTCGATGGCATATTATTCATATGCGTAATTAAAGAATTCTATAATTTTCATATGCCTATGACGTCAATATGACGTCACACTTGGCAATTGCTACAAAAGTTTGTACGCGGTCCAGAGCGATAATTAATAAACCGATTTTTATCAAATTTTCACAGAATGTGTATATTAAGTTCTAGTTGTGCATCTCATTGTCCGTTTTTCAAAATTCGAAAAGCCCAAAGTTCTATGGCGAATGCAAGATTCAAACCAAGGACCTCAAATAGATAAATGCTCATAAAATCGTCCCTAAATGAGACAGAAGGTTGATATTTTGTCAGTATATAGATCTCCGATAGATTTAAATATTTTGTGAAAATGGACGTCTTGTGACGTCATATGACGTCATCAAATTTCTATTTTAAACACATAATTTTATAGGCCAAGGACAATGAAATTTTGAAGTCATATTCTCCAAGAGATGTTATTTTGATTTTATGATTTTCATATCTCTATGACGTCATATGACGTCACACGTGAAATAAGCTACAAAAGTTTGTACGCGGTCCTCAGCCATTATTAATGAACCGATTTTCATCAAATTTTCACAGAATGTGTATATTAAGTTCTAGTTGTGCATCCCGGTGTCCGTTTTTCAAAATTCGAAAAGTCCAAGGTTCTATAGCGATTCCAAGATTCGAACCAAGGTCGTAAATTTTCAAATTCTTATAAAATCGGTCCTATTTGAGATAAAAAGATGATATTGGGTCAGTATATAGGTCTCTGGGAGTCTTAAACATTTTGTGAAAATAAATGTCATATGACGTCACGTGACGTCATTATATGATAATGAATTTCTAATTCTAACAAGATTATTTCTATATGTTGAAATATTTGAAGGGCAATTAAAATTTAAAGCCGCATGCTTCAGATGCTGAAATTTCGATTTCAATGATTTTCAGAAGCCTATGACGTCATATGACGTCACATTTGAAATTGGCTAAGAAAGTTTGTACACGGTCCAGAGCCATTATTAATGGGCCGATTTTTATCAAATTTACACAGAATGTGTATATTAAGTTCTTATTGTGTATACCGGTGTCCGTTTTTCAAAATTCGAAAAGTCCAAGGTTCTATAGCGAATTCAAGATTCGAACCAAGGTCGTAAATTTTTAAATGCTTATAAAATCAGTTCTATTTGAGATAAAAAAAAGAGATATTTGGTCAGTATATAGGTCTCTGGGAGTCTTAAACATTTTGTGAAAATAAACGTCATATAACGTCACGTGACGTCATTATATGATAATGTATTTCTAATATTAACAAGAGTATTTCTATATATTGAAAATATCGAAGGACAATGAAAATTAAATGACAAATGAGTCAGATGCTGAAATTTCGATTTCAATGATATTCAGAAGCCTATGACGTCATATGACGTCACATTTGAAATTGACTACGAAAGTTTGTACACGGTCCAGAGCCATTATTAATAGGCCGATTTTCATCAAACTTTCGCAGAATGTGTATATTATGTTCTTATTGTGTATGCCGGTGTCCGTTTTTCAAAATTGGAAAAGTCCAAGCATCTATGGCGGATCCAAGATTCGAACCAAGGACGTCAAATTAATTAACATAGGACCAAAAATTTCATTTAAGGATTAAAGTGTTTCAGAATGAGATAGAAAGTTGAAACTTACACAGTTTGCAGTTCTGCAGCATTTCTACAAATATTTTGAATTTTGACGTCAAAGGACGTCATAAGCATACCACTTAATTTTAATTTGGGGCTTGATTTCGACATGATGCCAGTTGTTCAGAATAATGAAAATTTCAGAGTTATTGCAGTAAAGTATGCGCTTTTGAGCAACAGCATTTTCAGCACCCTATGACGTCACGTGACGTCAGAGGTACAAATAGTGAAAAATGGTGTTCGCGCTCTACAGCTGCCATTTATGATCAGATTTTCTTCAAATTTTTACAGATGGTACATCTTGAAACTAAGGTGTGAATATTTTGTCAGCTAACCTTAATTCCGAAAAACCGAAGCATTGTGGCTGAAGTAAGAATCGAACATAGGACCAAAGATTTCATTTTAGGGTTAAAGAACTTCGGGATGAGATAGAAAGTTGAAACTTACACAGTTTGCAGTTCTCCATAATTTCTACATATATTTTGAGTCGTGACGTCATATGACTTCATAAGCATACTACTACTGCTACTTATTTTTTTCTTTCTTCGTTACTAAACGCTTATTTTTCGCGGAATATAATGTCAATTGTTCAGCATGAACATGAAATACTACCAGAGGTGAGTCATTACATGAAACTTCTATCTCCTGCTTTTTGCATTAACACATGTTGCAGAAAGTCCTATCATTCGTTTAGACGAATGACATCTAGTTATTATTATTATTATTCCTTTTTTTCCAACCAAATCTAAGAGTTAATTTCGGTAAGTTGTCAGTGTCTAAGCAACATGAAAATTAAATTGCCTCGACAAAAACTTATAAATTTTTAAATTCAATAATTTTTAATTTTCAATGACGTCAATTGACGTCAGACTTGACGTCAGCTTCAAAAGTTTGTTCGCGCTCTGGAGCCTTTATTTTTTGATATTTTATCTTGATATTTTCACAGAAGATGTACATTATGATGAAGATGTGCACCTTATCTTTCAATTTTTTAAATTCGAAAAAATTAAGAATTTATGGCAAAACCGAGTTTCGAACTTTGGTCCTAAAACTATTATTTAATGTTACAAAGGCTACTGATGAGATAGAAGCATGAAAATTGGACAGCTTATTGGCCCAGAGATCTTCTTTCTTTTCTCTGAAAGATTTCCTTTTAAGTCACGTGGTTATGACGTCATTTAATGGACAAAATCCTATTTTTTCAAAGATTTCTCTCCCTCTGGCATCATACATTTTGAGTCAATTTTAATGAAATTGAAATTGCAGCGATAAAGAAGTATCTTTTTATACATTCAGTCATTTTCAATTTTCATTGGCGTCATATGACGTCAGATTTGACGTCAGCTTCAAAAGTTTGTTCGCGCTCTAGAGCCTTCAATATAGGTCCGATTATCTTGATATTTTTACAAAAGATGTATTTTAGGATGTAGATGTCCACCTTGGCATTCAAATTGCCAAATTCGAAAAGATTAAGATTTTATGTCAATACCGAGTTTCGAACTGTGGTCAAAAATTAAATTTAAATGTTACAAAGCCCCCTGATGCGTTACAAGCATGAAAATTGGACAGCACATCGGCATAGAAGTTTACGTTCTATTTTCTGAATGAATTTCTCTTTAGTTATGTGGTTATGACGTCATCAAAAAGACAAAAAAACATGTCTCTTTAAAGATTTCTTTCGCTCCGATATCATGTATTTAAAGTCAATCTTAATTATATCTTCAGAATTGATAGAGTTAAAATTGAAGTGATGCATACTGCAAGAAATGTTTGTTTTGTCACGTGATTATGACGTCATGCATACTTAAACTATAATTATTTTGAAAAATTATATAAAATCGCCAATTAGACCAATGAACTTAAACTTTTAAAAAATGTAGAAACTTAGTACGTTTCAAACATGACTTATTCATGTTTTTCGTAAAAGGGCTTATTCATGGAAATCTATTAATTTGCAGAAAGACATGTAAGTGGTCATTGGGTTGGTTGAGCAAGATCCGATTGTTCTTTTGCAGGAATGAATGCCTGCGTTGAATAGTGAATTGTGATACGTTTTTGAGTAAATGAGTCGCATTTACGATGAATTAGTATAATTATACTAGAGCCAGAAAACCTTTACGGATATCTTATTGCATTTGCTATCACTGCTTTTTTTTATGTTTTCTAAATGTTTAACATAGAAATAAGAACTTATTTTCTTTTTTCTTACACCTCTGCCTTTGTTTCCCTCTAATTTTGCAAATGTAAAACTCAATCAATTTAAAGGTACAAAGTAATCGATTTTAAATTTTTTTCTGAAAACCTGAAGAAAATGACAAATACATGTATATCTTCCATCAATTTCATTTGTGGATCAAATTGCAATAAATACATGTTAAGCCATATGCTTACAAAGAAAAAGATATTAAATAAAGAATAAAAAAAAATCGATTGAATAACGTAAGAAAAACAATTCTTGAGGATATTATTATCTTAAAATTTTCCTTTTTTTTTTTTTTTTTTTTTTTTTTTTTTTCAGAATGATAGAAAACGGGTGCATAATCAAATAAGATCCATATTTATGCTTTCTCAATATCTTCTTAAGAAGAAGAAAATGAAAAAAAAAAGATTTAAAGCTTATTTTTTAACATAATCGTAAGTATATATTTAAGATAAAGATGATTTACGTATTAAATCATACATTATTATGCATCATTATTCCATTTTTTTTTGTATTAACTTATATATTTAATACCTTTGAAATAAGCAAACGGAAAGCCGCTTCGTTTGTATCTTAAACAAACGACTTCTAGTTCTTATTATTATTATTATTATTATTATTATTATTATTCCTTTTTTTCCAACCAAATCTAAGAGTTAATTTCGGTAAGTTGTCAGTGTCTAAGCAACATGAAAATTAAATTGCCTCGACAAAAACTTATAAATTTTTAAATTCAATAATTTTTGATTTTCAATGACGTCAATTGACGTCAGACTTGACGTCAGCTTCAAAAGTTTGTTCGCGCTCTAGAGCCTCTATTTTTTGATATTTTATCTTGATATTCTCACAGAAGATGTATGTTATGATGTAGATGTGCACCTTATCTTTCAAATTTTTAAATTCGAAAAATTTAAGAATTTATGGCAAAACCCAGTTTCGAACTTTGGTCCTAAAACTATTATTTAATGTTACAGAGGCTACTGATGAGATAGAAGCATGAAAATTGGACAGCTTATTGGCCCAGAGGTCTACTTTCTTTTCTCTGAAAGATTTCCTTTTAAGTCACGTGGTTATGACGTCATTTAATGGACAAAATCCTATTTTTTCAAAGATTTCTCTCGCTCTGGCATCATACATTTTGAGTCAATTTTAATGAAATTGAAATGCAGCGATAAAAACGTATCTTTTTATACATTCAATCATTTTCAATTTTCATTGGCGTCATATGACGTCAGATTTGACGTCAGCTTCAAAAGTTTGTTCGCGCTCTACAGCCTTCAATATAGGTCCGATTATCTTGATATTTTTACAAAAGATGTATTTTAGGATGTAGATGTCCACCTTGGCATTCAAATTGCCAAATTCGAAAAGATTAAGATTTTATGGCAATACCGAGTTTCGAACTTTGGTCAAAAATTAAATTTAAATGTTACAAAGCCCCCTGATGCGTTACAAGCATGAAAATTGGACAGCTTATCGGCATAGAAGTTTACGTTCTATTTTCTGAATGAATTTCTCTTTAGTCATGTGGTTATGACGTCATCAAAAAGACAAAAAAACATGTCTCTTTAAAGATTTCTTTCGCTCCGATATCATGAATTTAAAGTCAATCTTAATTATATCTTCAGAATTGATAGAGTTAAAATTGAAGTGATGCATACTGCAAGAAATGTTTGTTTTGTCACGTGATTATGACGTCATGCATACTTAAACAATAATTATTTTGAAAAATTATATAAAATCGCCAATTAGACCAATGAACTTAAACTTTTCAAAAATGTAGAAACTTAGTACGTTCATAAGGTCTTGAAAATTTCAAGTGATTACGTCATCAAACATGGCAGTTATTCATGTTTGATGGAATGCCTGCTTGAAAATGTGAAAACAAACCTGTTCGCATTCTCGAAGATACTTTTTTTTTTCTTGATTAATAGAACGTTAGCTGAACATGTCCTTGCAAAAAAGATATTTTTCTTTAGTCACTTGATGTTGACGTCGTCAAAATATAAAAAATATTCATTTCAATACGTATTCGCGCTCCAGCGTCATGAGCATTGATGCCAATCTTAAGCATACTTTATAGAATTTATGTTGTGTAACTTGTTTATGACAACATTGATTTGTAAGCAAAATATATTAAAAAGATCAAAAGATTGTATATATTAACTTTAAATAAGTAATAATGCCGTACCTTAACATGCGCGAAAAGTCCAGAAAATTTCAAGTGATTACGTTTTCAAACATGACTTATTCATGTATTTCGTAGAAGGGCTTATTCATGGAAATCTATTAATTTGCAAGAAGACATGTAAGTGGTCATTGGGTTGGTTGAGCAAGATCCGATTGTTCTTTTGCAGGAATGAATGCCTGCGTTGAATAGTGAATTGTGATACGTTTTTGAGTAAATGAGTCGCATTTACGATGAATTAGTATAATTATACTAGAGCCAGAAAACCTTTACGGAAATCTTATTGCATTTGCTATCACGGCTTTCTGAAAACCTGAAGAAAATGACAAATACATGTATATCTTCCTATCGATTTTTATATTTTCTAAATGTTTAACGGTTTCTTTTTCTAAATCTTTAAAAATAAGCAAATATACAAAGCAAAAGAATAGTTGAAAGTTTCAAGACTTTTATATCGTTAATTACATAGAAATAAGAAATTATTTTCATTATTTTGCTTACACCTCTGCCTTTGTTTCTCTCTAATTTTGCAAATGTAAAACTCAATCAATTTAAAGGTTGAAAGTAATCGATTTTAAAGTATTTTTTTTCTTTTTTACAATTTCAATTGTGGATCAAATTGTAATGAATACATGTTAAGCCATATGCTTACAAAGAAAAAGATATTAAATAAAGAATAAAAAAAATCGATTGAATAACGTAAGAAAAAAAAAATCTTGAGGATATTATTATCTTAAAATTTTCCTTTTTTTTTTTCTTTTTTTTCTGAATGATAGAAAACGGGTGCATAATCAAATAAGATCCATATTTATGCTTTCTCAATATCTTCTTAAGAAGAAGAAGAAGAAAAAAAAAAAAGATTTAAAGCTTATTTTTGAACATAATCGTAAGTATGTATTTAAGATAATGATGATTTACGTATTAAATCATACATTATTATGCATCATTATTCCATTTTTTTTTTATTAACTTATAAATTTAATACCTTTGAAATAAGCAAACGGAAAGCCGCTTCGTTTGTATCTTAAACAAACGACTTCTAGTGTTCATTTTGTTGCTGTATATATAAAGGACGAAATGGGACCTTTTAAAGCTTCCCTTTACTATATGTATACAAAATAGTGTTATTCTAGAACTTGTATTAACCTAAACGAACATGAAACCTGCTGTAGTACCTCTTTAAATAAAACAGGCCATTGGTTCAATCCTGGGCAGCACTCAGCTAATGCACATGTCAAGGTTTTGCCCCAGGTTGGAGGCGAAAGGCATACACGGTGTTTTTGACAGAAGACTGTACTTGATCGGCGGGAATTTGACAGACAGGATAGAAACGGGTTCCGTAAAGTAGATATTGGAAGCTAAAAGTGCAAATTTCCGTTCAGCCAGTCGCTCCCCCGCGGCGAAACATTGATAGATACAAAATAAAGGTAGTTCTTCGACTGGTTGGCCAAGCGATATTTTGATTTGGCTTAGTATTATTTCAGGTGTCCATGGCATGTTATAAAAAGTAGGCAGCAGTGTATTTGCATAAAGGGGTCTTATCAGACTGGAACCAGCTGAGGGCTGAAATGGTCTTAAGGATGGGATTGAGTTATAAACATCAGTGACAAAGAATCGGCAATCCTCATGCAATAGGTCTATTTGCACGAAGTCTGAACTCAAGTGTAAATACTTTTTTTATTAAACCCGATAACGAATGTGAAGGGCTGCATGACAGATGTTAAATGCAGTTTTCTTCTTCTTTTTTTTCAAAGTTCAAATAAGCATCAAATACATCTATATGTGTGTCGCCGGTTGTCACACTATATGATAGTATGATGTGTATGTCATATGCCACACTAAGTAAACGTATGTATATTTCCCAGGAAATGTGTTGTTGTTTAAGATGCACATGACCTTCCTATCGTTAGTAAGACTGGGGTTTTGTTATCACCCGTCTAGCACTAGTAGGTATCAGGGTAGGTTCAACTCTTTGGTAAGTTTATATAGTATTTAATTTCAAAGCAAAATGGGTTTTTCAGCATTTTGAGTTACAGAAAATGTTACAATGACTGTCAGTTTGTCAAGACCTGAATATTGGCAAATTCTTTACGTCCTTAGTATATTTGGATTGTTTGTGTAATGTACTCACTTAACAGGGAAAATATACATAATGTATATTGTGTTCTTATGATAAATGTACTGAGGACTAATTTTAATTACAGATGGCTGATTAATATTCCTTTTAGAGAGATTATCTTTCACATCACAAATTTTGCTTTGCATTATTGTCAAATAGGCAGAGCAAAGTTTTTTTATGTCTGCATATCATTAAATCGCATGATATCTTGTTTACTGTAGATACTATCTGATTGAATTTATATCTTGCACAGAATATATGGATTTCCATTGTGCAAATACCTCTGTTTGTTTGTCTTCTGTTATCACTTAGCAGGGTAGTACGCAGTGTGTGTCATATACACATTATATACATGTATATATATATTTCAGAGAAAGTGTTCTCGGTGCATAGCCATATCGGCGGTTTCTCTGCATAAATCGCTATATCGACAGGCTCTCTGCGTTCGCGTTCGTCTTTTCTACATACAGACTATCTGCTTTTGCCACAGATAGACTCCCTGCATTTTGCCAGCGATTGATTTTTTAAGCATAATCCTAAAGTTTTTTTTGTTTTTTTTTGAAGTAACGTTTTCATACTTTTCGCCCTTTGTTTGTTCCAAAACTCACCGTTTATTCTCTCTTTTGCAAGAAGCAGTACAACCTTAATACTCAGGCTATTCATATTTTCAAATAATATTATTCTTATATAAATATATATATAGCCTAAGCACCGAGGATTGAAGCATGATAGCTTGTCAGTTTTGAAGTGAAAAGGTTAATCCTATTAATTCTATGTACTGTCTTTACGACGAAACATATTATTATGTTTTCAGTTTTTTATTGACCATAGTTAAAAGTAACCATTATTATGTAAATTATAGCTTTATCTTATTTTTCCTTGTAACAATTAATGACAGTAGGATGAATCTAAGTGAACTTCAGTGTGATGTTTAAGATTAATAAAATGGCTATATAAAATGTAAATCACATTATTATTATATTGTATTTTGGTCACATCTCTAGCGGCCTTTTATTTGACAAAGTAATAATCTTTTTTATGACTTTAAATCAATGGACGCATTTATTCATTCATGTATTGCAGGTTCTCCCGCAGCTGCAGCACATTAGAATATAAGTTATATAAAACATCATACAGACAATATTTTTCTTAATTCAAATTTCCTGTTTCATATCGAGGAAGTGAAAACGGAAACTCTCGCTTTGACTCAATGATTCAAAGAAGAATAACGTTAGCACATCATGCGCTTAAAATAAATACATAATTTTATTTTATAATTTTTTTGTATGAACATGTAAGTATGACACTTATTTCTTTGGCGCGCGTTTAGGAATAAACGGTTCAATCAAAACCTATGATTATGAGAATTATTGTTATAACCAATACTCTAGAGGAAACTTATCTTTTATATTTTTAAAGACAATATGAGCTAAGATAGTTGAAAAGTAAAGTATTTTTTATGGATTTGTAACTGACAACGTAGAAAACTACAAACTACATATAAAGTACGAAAGTGAAAACACAAAGGAGGAAAAAGGACCCATAAATTATTTCTTTACCGTAAATAAAAAGAGAAACCATGGATTACAGAGATTCTGCCTGTGCTTTAAAAAGTGATGTGCAAAGAGACCTCCCAAGCCCCGATAAAACCGACAGTAGAAGGTTATCAAGACCTTTACATAAATATTGGCCACTTTATCGTTTTTTTAAGAATATACCAAAAAGAGTATGTACACGTTTATATTATGGAAATAATCAAAGAAATATCTCGCTAAAGCCTGTAGAAATTGTCGAGATTGTGTTTCATTTTGATACATCAGTAAACTGTCCGAGGTTTGGAGCTCAGCCCCTAATAATTGAACAGTTCACATGCATGTACAAAGTACATACACACATATATTCCGTACACTACTTAATATTGAAAAACTCACATGTTAAAAGTGACCGTTTATCTAGTCTCACTGCGGAAGGCGGAGAACCAGCGAGGGAAGACTTGGGAAAGTGCAAAGAAAATAGCACCATTCGCAGCCAACCCATACAAGTTTGCAGATCCCTGATCGACAAATAATAATCTGGAGTGTAGAAACGCAGATTGTAGATGTTTAAAGATATCTACACGATACGCACGCGGATCCCAATCAAAAGGATGCACTAGGGGATTGTGACCGAATAGACCAAGCACAGCCCCCCACCCACCCCGAGAAGGAGCTGGTTGTTACAAAACTAACACGGGGAGAGGTGAAGTATGCCATCAAGATAGTAAGATATGGTTCAGCCCCAGGACCCAATGCCATGTCGTAAAAACTGTACAAAATGTGCGAACTACTTCTCATGCATTTATGGGGGCTCCTGAAAGCAGTCTGAGGGAAGATGTTACAGAAGGTTGGAATGAGGTAGAGGGAATTTTTACTCCAAAAGAAAGGAAGTCCAAGACACCAAACCAGTTCCAACAATATTCCTGCTCAATGTTTAGAGAAACATATTTGCTGTCCTTGCAAGAAAACTGACATCATTACTTACAGACAATGTTTACATCAACACCTCAGTTTAGAAAGAGGAAGTTCCCGGTTTCTCTGGCTGCGTAGAACACACCATCATGCAGGAGATACGTAACGCAAAAGATTAAAATAATGATCTAACAGTAGTCTATATTGACTTAGCCATACTCCTCATCATGGGTATGAACCTACTGATCAACGCAGCCCAACGAGAGATTCGTGGACCAATGACGGAATCAGGTATCTAGCTCACATCAAGCCGAGTCTTCATGGACGACTTCATGTTGACAACTAGAAGTCACATACAGGGTAGATTGATGTTGAAAGCACTGATAGACATGTTGCTTCATGTTTCATGGCTGCTAAATCCAGAGCACGCATCATCAAAAAGGGACAGACGACAAAAAGGTCTGTCCTGGTTCAGTATAAAAAGATCCCATTTATAGTGAATAGTTGAATCAAGTGCCTGGGCAAGTGGTTTGACGGTAGTCTACAGGGCGGAGACAATGTAAAGAGGCTTGAGAACAAGGTTGCGGACGGCCTGAAGAACATAGACTGCTGTGAACTACCTGGCAAACACGCCCTTTCTTCGAAAGTTGATATAGCCATTGATAATATATGAGGAACCTAGAACAACAAAGATCAGGAGAGTAGAAGAGAGGTAAGAGCGATGCAGATGAGATCACTGGGAATATTGACTACGTGGAAACTACAGACAGGAAGATGTTCTTGGGAGAAATCTGGAAGTACGAAATACCTGCCGATAGGGACTTACCGCTGACCCTAATTGCAGCCTTTGTAACAAACAAGGCACACTTGAGCATGTTCATTTATCCTGTTCAACATCACTAAAACAGGGTAAATATAGACGGAGACATGACTCGGTCCTCAGAGAGTTGATTGACTGAATGGAGGGAAAGTAAAAGAAGGAACATGGAAGGCGTAACCCCCAAACTACCTTTGTCAAGTCGGGTGAACCCACCACGGGAAGAGACTTTTTTCAAGATAATGCCTAGACCACTTTGAGACAAAATATTGTCCTGTGGTCCAAGACGGATCAGAAGCTCATTGTCATCGACCGTATAGTAGGGTGAGGCCTACGAGGGGAAAAAGCCAAATTACACTGAACTTCAGGACCTTTGCGGGCAACGAGGTTGGAAAACTATTTGCAAAGCGGCTGAACGTGCGTCTAGCTAATTGTAGCTTAGATGTAAGGAGAGTAGCTGGAAAAATGCAGATGTTGATGTGTTTTTTTTGTTTTTTGTTTTTTTTTCTTTTATAAATCATAGTTCTTCTTCTGTGTCAAACCGGTATTCTAGAGCATTAATCACCTTCAATTATATCTAAAGCTGTCATTATGTCATGTGATTTCGAGTTCCTGCCTTATTTATTCCTCCTGATTTATTGCCATTCTTTGACTGTGACTAAAATATCGCTGATTGCATTTAATCATGTCAAAACGATTATCATTTAAGTTTAGCTGATCAGGACACGTCAAAGAATGACGATACTAGTGTTAATACTTTTGTGAAGTTAAATTTAAATTTGACCATTAGTAGCTGAGAAATATATTTGAAAATAATGACAAGGGGAACATAACTCATTGACAAATGAAGCAAGCATGATATGCCTACAATGTGAGCAAGTATGCCTGGTATAAATAATTATTGTGAAGTAAAAAAAAAGTTGATCAATGTTTGCTTAGGTCTTTACTCATACAAAATCAAATCATACAAACCATATTTAAGTTACAACATCGACTAAAAAACAGGTTGAAATACCAACCCACATACACTGAGCTACACACACATGTGCCAACAATATGCACAACTGGACTTGGTACTTAATAATATTGCAAAGATAATTCAAAACCAGATCATTGGTATCCAAGAAATAGTGTGGACAAAATGACGAAATGTATTCAATAAATTTAACAAAAGGCTATAACTCAAGATGATAAAGTCGTGCAAATAATTGGTTTGGTAATTATTAATGCTGTGAAGTTAAATTTAAATCCGAACACAGGTAGCTAAGAAATAGTGCGGAAAAATATATTTAAGAAATATTACAAAGGACCATAACTTAAATCAAACCTATCAAGACGTTCCAACGATTTGCGCATATAGGTTTGGTACATACTAGTCTTGTAAAGTTTCATAACATTCCGACTAAAGGTAGCCAAGTAAAATTGCGGACAAATCTCGTCTAATGTGTCTACCGACAGACCGAGTGAAAGATCGACCGACGGTCGTGACTCCAATTTAGCCTTCATATGCATCGTGTCTTGGGGTTTAAAAAAAAGACTGAATGTGTCTCACAAGAGTTTGGTCCCTAGCTTCATGTTCAAGCTCCCACGTATAAGTGAAAGATTGCCCGGGCTGTCACTTAGACATGGATGGCTGGGTTAAAAAATAACTGATTATGGTTAACCACAATGACAATGAGTAATTGCTTCCAAAGTTAAAAGGTTATGATTACTGATTGGCTCGTAATTTAGACACAGATCGCAGAATGGATGCATTAATAATCTGGCAATTAGATTTGCCTCAATATGATGACGTGTTACTTCAAGAGTTGGATTCATAGCTCCAAGGTCAAGGTCACACTCAAATGTGATATGTGCCACTTAGGTTGCACTATCTATAGGAAATGCACTCTATCTAATTCAGAAGAACATGAAGCAATCTTTATCACAGTTTGTGTTCTGATTTAATTTACGAAAAATTGCAACAGTGTCCGTTCTTTAACATTAAATAAAACGGACCGATTTTTTTACAATTTTTGTTTCAATGTAGGTTGGTACAATATCTTATCTAAGTTTGACACCTAAAATCAGAATGTTACAGATGTTTCAGAGTTATGACCTTTGAGTTACTAAAAAGGATAAAGAATGAGAATACTGTATATCACGATTACCAGGGTTCTTTTGCCGCGTTTTTTGTTGTTGTTTTTTTTTTACTTAATTTGTTACTTTTGACCACATGGGTGTTCCATATTTTAAAGGTAATCCTAAACTCAACGGTAATGCTCCTTTTATTGAAAAATTGTTTCTAGGGCGATGATAAGTACTACGATCCTTTAAAATACAATGTTTAGTAGGCATATATGCAACGTGTGTATGCATTTGATATACGAAAGGTTCGAATTGCATTTGTATAAAACACATTTACTAGTGAACAGTTGGATTAACGACTCTATTGTTTTGGTGAATGTGGACGATTACCACTGTGTTCAACCTACTATACAAATTGCATTAAAAATAAGGATTGTTATCAAATGTTTAAAATATTCGATGACGGTGGCTTACGATCTTGGGCAACTCGTGTTTAACTGTAAGTATACATACGGATTTGGTTACGTTTGGATAGCATAGGAAGTTGATAAAGATAGTTTTTTTTTCTGAATTTAGGCAAATAATCTGATATCTAGAATCAAGGATGGCATGGTTTTTGAGTCCGGCAGAGATTTTTGGTTACATCTAAATTTTAAAAACTTCCTTAACATTGTTATGTCTAGTATATAACAAAATTAAGATGTTCTAGTCTTCGTTTTAATATTGAAACTGGTATATATGTAAATGAACAGAGAGCAAATAGATCATGTTCACACTGTTTTTTTTTTCACACAATATATATTGTTGAGTGTCAATATAGTCTTAATAGAACCCAATGTGAATTAAGTTGGTACTGGAAATAGTAATTTAAAAAGAGATTAACATATTTATGAAATCTTACCACGAGTATGTTGTTCGGAAATTAGCCTTGCTTGTATCAAAATTATTGAACTGGTAACGTCGTTCTTCCAATATTTGTAATAGTAACAATGTTGTTTGTTGTTATTTAAATGTAATCTTACAAAGTAATATGAACAAATATAAATTTTATACTTCGACACAACCCTACTTTGTTCTGTGTAATATTTATTTATTGATGTGTATATTTGGCCGATGGCCTTTATTTACGAATAAATATTTCTGTTCTGGTCTGTGGTTACTGATAAACAGTTGTATGTACATTGTATATTCATGACAATAAAATGTTCTTGTAATATGTCTTTAATAAAATTAGTCTTTTCTTCTGCAATATTAATTCATAATACACCAAACCGTAAAACATGTAAATGTATTACGTATTTTCTTTCGATTTTAAATTGTTTTTGAGATTCTTCATTAACTCATTCCTATAGCCAGCCGTGTATTTAGTAAACCATCTAAAGTATTCATCTGTAATTTATCTTTAGTATCCTTTTTCTATTTTATAAGTCAATACGGTGGTAAGGGGGAAACAAAACAAATGTACCATGTTCTTCTTTATATTACGGTAAATATTCTTTAAAAAATATGTATTTGTAATTGTGAAGCAATACTGATTCATAATATTAATATAATTAATTAAAGTCTGGAATAGAGTACATAACAGTTGTACGACCTTTTTTTTAAGGTATACCGATGATAAAGCTAAGAGGGCTGAAGACATGTATAAACGTGTTGGTAACACGAGAGTTGTTCATTGAAGACTCGCGCAATGCAGTATTTTCAATATAGACAAGATGAAATAAAAACCTTAAAAATGAATAAAGAGCATAAAAACTCCTTTCAGGGGCAGAAAAACAATGAGTAGAGTATGACCCATTTTCTTCCATAAATACTTTCTAATGTAAATTCTATAATCATACAAAGTTTTATAAAATTACTCATACATTTTTTAATTTTCTTGTTTTGGCTATATATAAAATAACTGTTATTTGCGCTTATGCCTTAAGTAATGCATACTAGCTCTAACTGTACAAATAATAACATCTATGACCTCATGTGTATATGACTTTCACTGCTTTCAAAATTGACGTTTCTTATTTGAAAATTAGTGCATACGCGATATTTGTTTCAAAATATACACTTGTATGAATGTTTGTTAAAATGATCGATGTAAATCTATTCAGTCTACATCAGAGCTCAGTTTGCGTTATTTTTGGTATAATCTTTAAAAGATTGTGACTGACACAATCTGTTCTTACTTTGGATAAAAAGGTTCAAGTTGGACAGAGAGGGTGAATTGTACTCGCCAGGCAGACTTGTGAGTTGTGTGACGACCAAACATCTAGAATTTCAGGACTTACACTGGATGTCGATACACAACAGAAAGATTGTAAGATATGTAGGCATTATGTTGGGCACTATTCAATTTTGAAATATATCGTTGCATCTCAGGGGCGGGGTGAGGGGGGGGGGGGGGTTACTGAGAGATGATTCTGCATATCTTGACCAACGGACAGAAACGTCAACGGTTGTCGTCAGCTCGTAAATAGCTAAATTTATCCTAGTATTTTATAATTTAGTAACGGTGAGACAACATGGGTTATTATAACGAACCACACAGAAAGTAAACATCAAGTATGGACAACCAAATACTGCAGGTCCCTTGCGTTGACGTAATTACTGCAAACGTAAAAAATAGTGTACACAATTTTCTCAAACATCGTGGTCAACAATCCAACTGCAATTTCAAATGGTAGAACTGTAACTAGTAATATTAAAACTTTTGAGACACTCACTGACCGTCTTCTGTTTGTTATACGGGTGCATATTAAACGCCCATGCTCAAATGGCATATAATTGTACCCAATATTTGCGAGGAACGGAAGTACGGAGTTGCTAATATCCTGTTTGCCAGGTTTATCCCCCTGTGACATGTTTCCTTTTCCTAAAAATAAATAATCATGCCATAATTTGTGGCGGTTTTCACTCTAGAACGACCTGTCTTTATCCAGTATATGTCAGGGGTACCTAAAGAATGCTACGATCATGCAGTAAAAAAGAAAGTGGGAAGGTGCATACATTTTAATGTTGGGTATTTTGAAGATTTTTTTCATCCTTGCAATCCTTTGCACAGGGTTTATTTAAACATAATACTACTTTGTGAAAGGTTGGGTAAACGTGTGTGTGTTTGTGTGTGTGTACGCAAGCGCCCGCCATTGTGTTTTTTCGATGGTAAGAACAGCAATGAGTAAAGGTTCGTTGACACACAGTGGACGTCCTCATTCATCATTATGACAATATCGTCTAAAAAGGCATATTTTGGTTTAAAACATGTAAACACTGAATAAGTCCCAATTCCTAGCACTTTTCACACGTGTGTATGGATTTTCGCATTTTGGTCAATTTCCCTCTTCCGATAGTTTCGCACATTTCTTCAATACACATGCGCTAAGATTTTCATCCGTTTCCGATTATGACGCGCCATTTTAAAATTATTTACGTGGTGAGCAAACTTACTGTCTTGTCTGTTTTTTTTTTTACAGTACGTTTTTTTTTTTTTTTTTTGAGTATATTTGCCTGTAATGTAAACATTTATCATTTAGATGTTGCCCATAAAATCTTAAGAAACTAATTCCAGTTAAACCTTTATTTTTTCTTTGCCGTTATGGTGGTAAATTAAAATGCGGACTGTTCAAATCGTCCTGCGTACACAATTGCAAAAATCGTATATCTTCCATTTCTTCCAGATAAACGCTGTTTAAATCAAGATGAGGTCAAAGTATGACACTAGAAAACTCATGATATCACTTTTTTTTATTGATTAATAAAAAACAAGAAGAAGATAAAAACGTAATCGTGAGAAATGCCAACCTCACTTTGACATCGATTTCTCATTTAAAACCACATAAGAGCTTAAACTGCTGGTACGTACGAGTAAGAAAATTGTCTGGCTAGATTGAATGTACTTTTATCCTACACATAAAGAAATCTTTCACAACAGGTTATGTCCAAGCAATCCAAACTCAAACAACCACTAACACAATTTTAATCTTGTAAGTTCTGATAAGCGGAAAGTCAAACCCGGCACATTGACAGTGTCAGTTTCAGACCCTTTGAACTTTACTGCCGCAGTGTTTTATTTTTTTCCTGTGGTAAGGAGTGATGACGTCACTCAATGTGAAACTGAAAATATTTGAAGGGGCACAGAGGGGTGTATTTGGTAACACTTATGCAAGCACTCATTCAAGAATATATAACTGACAGATTTTCACCCATAATTAATACAAAAACTTGGCAAATCTACTCATCCTGTTGACACTACTTATCCTTTAACCGACCTTATTGCACCTAACAGGTTTAGTTTATGTGCAGATAAGAATATGACACTATGACCCTCTGCCCCCCCTGCATTTGGAATTGTGATTGTTAACAACTTCGGAATAGAATAAATAAAAAAATCCTGGTAAGAAATTTTAAATGTCTTGCAAGGACATTTCCTCTGGGTCATCTTTAACACCAATAACAAAGTAAAATACTAAGTCTTGTTTATTACAGCGTAATATTGGATTCATCCAAAGCATATTGACTGATAACAGAAGTAGACATTTTAGCATTGAACTTACAACTAATTTTCCAATGGCTAAAGGGAATGATAAATTGTCACATTAACAATTTTAGGCCTGACAATGTGTTAAACATCTGAAAGAAACTTAATTTTCTTTACATAAGAATCATTTTTCATCTCCATTGACTACTGCCAATTATTTTTTTTAACATTATAAATCTCTGATATATTACAAAAGCTGATATAAACAAGTTTTGCCTAAATAAAAATCATGTTAATAAGCCTACAAACTAAGCTATTTTATATGTTGTTTGAAATGTTTGAATGAAAAAATATCCTACCTACCTACCCAACCCTAATTGAAGCGTGGGAGGAAAACAACAACATTTTAATCCAGGCCTAGAATGAACACCCTTCTTCAATAAAATTTTAATAATAGTATCTGTCCATGTAAGAAAATTTTAAGTAATGCGACCAGTTGCAAAAATGTGATTGTACAAATTTAAATGGCAAGTGTTACTATCTGGATATCTTAACAATTTCCTATTTTCAAATAAAAATCTAATAACCTTGCCATGTAAAATAATATCATTCAAGTGATATATATATATATTATTTATCGTTTGTATCCCAGAAATGCGCTCTCTTAATAAATGCAATTATTTACATTACTTTGCTGGGTATATAAATGCATACTTTTATTACTGTGCAATTAAAAAGTAAAAGAAAAAAATGCATTCTGTTACATAATCATGGACATGCACTTGGTGCTACTATTTGACATGTACCGTTAAGTGTTGCCATTATATACATACCGGATTAGCATTACTCAATGAATATAACTTTTTGACTTATGAGCTTTAAATATAACAATGATAATTGCAGCATAAGTATAAACATTAGATAGAAATATTCATAAATCATGTATTCATTTCATTTATATTGGGCTTCCTTAAATGTGATTAAATAATTCTTACTGATCAAAATTTCACAATACCTTTAGATTACATTAGACCAATGAAAAATCATTATTGCTTATAAATCAAAAGAAATTAATTGAAATATAAAATATCACATTATATTCATGTAACTTTGTCCTTTTTTTCCCCAGAATAATAGAAAACACCTAAAATGTAAGAACGACAGAGCCAGTTTTTACATAGTATTTACATACCCATTTGAATATGAAAAAACATGTTTCAAATATATGTATCAGTATCAAAAAATCTAACACATGCAGTAAAAAAGGATATAATAATAAAACTGAGATGTCTATACAAGAAATCAAATGCATGTTTTTTTTTTACATTCATAAATAAATACTGTTTAAACACATTGTGTGTTTAAACTATACCTCTCAAACTTACTTTATCATAATGACATAAAAATTAATACCTATTAAACATGACATATTACATCTTAATAAATAAATTTCAAACTAAAAAATAATATGAAAAACATATTTAAAGCAAATATTGTAATGCTTTATTCTCCAGACTTTTCTTTAGGAAATAACTCAATAATATGAATATTAACAATTAAAATAAAGATTGGGGGTGAAACGACTTGGGAAGGAAAGGTTAAGGGGTGAAACTTCTTGGGGAGGAAATGGTTTGGGGTGAATGGTCTTGAATTCAAAATAAACATCACAGAATGTCAAGCTGTTGTTATGATTTTACAGAATATTAAACAACTACTAGTTACTGAAGTCAATTAAGGTTAGCAAAACATGTCTTGGTTAGGGATACTTGTTTAAAAAGTTCATTCACCAACCTTTACCATTGATTGAAGTTGTTATTTGTTTGTTGTTTTTTCCTAAGTAAGAAATTTATCACAAACTATGAGACAAAGTGAAGTGTCAACCATATTGGTGATTTTCCCTATTTGAATCTACTGTTACAATAATGTAAATTTTACTTTAATAAATCATTTTGCAAATGTTAATATCTTTGTATCAAATCAGGGCTTTATTAGATCTAATAATTATTAATTCTGTAAAAATATAAATAAATGTTCATTATTTTAGCAAGAATATAGATCTCTTTGGTCAAGTCATTTTTTTTTCAAAACTGTTTGCAAAAGTTTGTTATATACTATTGTAACATGTGGTGAAAAAAGCAATGACTCGACTGGGACTCAAACCCAGGGCCTCGGGAATACCGTTCCTGTACTCTACCGACTGATCTACAAAATCACATGTCTTTTTGCCTATTTATTCATCACCAAATACCTGTACCCGGCTACACTATTAATTACTACAATGAGGTCACATGGTCAAATGATTTTGCAACCAGGGAGTTCATGCAAGTATTCGCGTGCAGTTCACAAATAACTAATAAGTAAATCCATACCAGATTCTATTGATCAAAACATTTTTTTTTTACCTTTATACACCTTAACGGAATTTCAGTTACTATGTATATTTGTTTTATAACACAGGATGAATCATTATTTGTTCGTGAATCATGATCATTGTCCTCTAGATTCTACAGGTCCAAAACAAATTATTGCAATATGTAAAAACGATTAATTTATTAAAGAAGACACTGTCAAATGTGATGCTCTGAATTGTAGTATTTTGACAAAACAAACTACATTATTTATCATTTATTATTATATATTCAAGATAATGAGGCTTAGAGAGAAGAAAACACAGTTGACAGTGTACAACAAAAGCTGTGTTGAAGAATGGTATCTTGAAATCAAATTTATAGACAGCTACGTAGTATGTTACTATTGACCCACCAGAAAGTTGGGAGCGGGAGGTTGTGGGTTCGTTCCCCGGCCGCAACATACCAAAGTCGTAAAAAATGGTACTGTTAATTAGTTCCCGTGCTTGGCACTCAGCATATAAGTGTTGTTGCACGACTGGTTGGCCAGGTGTCAGTATTATGCGACTGAGTGTGGTATCATGCCACATATCTAAAGCGTTATACTGCAGTGTGGCAGCACTATAACAGCATGCCCACTGACCTTTAGTATTTGGTGTACATTTACCCACTGGTTTGAAAAAAAAATGGGTACAGAATAAAAAGTCAGGGTACACATATACTTTATTGATACTAGTATTATTTTTTTTCAAATGTGTACAATGTATTGATATAACAACAGATGTTTATGTAAATATACATGAATCATTTCCATAAGGCTTCTTAAGACTGGTCAGGCAGCTGTGTATTCCCTAATAAGGAACAAGCAGAACTCTTGAACATTTGTTTCCTTGTTCACATCAAAATAAAAAAAATAACACACAGTAAAAAAATACAATTACAGATTCTGCTTAACAAAATTATCAGTGAAACTTAGTTGGTTATAATTAAAGTTTTTAGTTTTCATTATATCAAAATATTAATTCCATATCTAAAACAATTTTAAATGCTGTTTAATTATATATAATATTTAGTAAGATTGGTCAAAAAAATAAAATCCCAGAGGTAAATTAAAACACACACACACCAAATTTTCTCAAATTTCGGCCTGCATTAAACAATACCTCTCAAGATACTGTAAAATGTCATGTATTGACATTGATGCATTTTTTAACTTATATTTCGTTTCTTAAAGAGGGGGTGCGCAATAAAAAAGAGAACCCAATATTTTCTTATTTTCCCAAATTTACCCCAACAACTAGAAAGCCATATCGGTAGGGCCATTTGGTATATTTTATGCCCAAAATTGATATTAAAGCATGATTATATGTACACGCCTGTAAAATGTTGTCTGTTTATGATTTCTATCGTGGTTTTGTAAAGAAATGCTTACGAAATCATTGTTCGCTTTTACATTTTCTTACGCTTCAACCGGAACATTCTGTACTGTACTATGCTTTACATAATAATTAATTGATGATATACAGACAAATGCGATGTTTGCATCGTCCTTACTGTAACCGCGCATTGATAAAAAGTTTTTTTATTCTTTTCAGTACAACATTATGAAATTTTGACAAGTTAGTTTCGTTTTGGACAGATCTGTTTGGTTCATGAATTATGTGCTTCAAATGCCCTTTGTTGAGAGACTTGCGAAAAACAAACTAGGCGTCGGTAGTTTCAGATTATTACTCAAACTATCAGCTTATATAAGTTAACAATGCACATGGATACTGAAGATGTAAAAAAAATAACTGCTTTACACCTGACTTGCGGAAGCAGTAGAACATTTCCACCTGTTATGCAACCACGAGAAAACAAGATGACGCCGTATGAAAAAGATATGCGCTTTATAGAAGGGAAATACTTTTTTTTCAAGGTTTCAAGCCGCAAACTTGGGCTGCGCGTTATACATTTCATTAGAGGAATGCACTTTTTGCTGATTTTGCATATCAATTTATTTCTAGATTTAAAACAAAGCGTTTTTTTTTCTTTAACTGGTACTGGTAAATGGGCCCATTCACATTTCTGAACAGACCCAGATCTGCAGTTCCATTCACAATTAAACAGGATTTACACTAAGGCATAAATCATGCATTTGTTTAATTGTATTTTCCAGATATTTTTTTTTTTTATTTTGTATTCCACGTCATTTTTAACCATTCACACTCATGTTCTGTACCAATTTACTTGACTGTCCCGGTACTTTGTGGTAAGAGCATTTGACTTGTGAGTGAGCGGTCGTGGGTTTGATCCCCGGCAGCGACATGCCATTTAGTCGTAAACATATATTTCTGATATAGCTCCCTACTTTTGGCGCTTGGCATTTGCAACTTGTATAGACATCGTCTCCAAATGATAGAAATACTGTCAGTGAACATTTAACCAACAAACATAATTATACATGTTTAATAGTTATACTTAGTACAGTAAGGTACTGTACAGGGTGTATACTCACCATTATTTCCGAAATATTTTCCTGATCAAAATCTGAAGCATCATGCTGTCAGTTTATAGATAAATTGTTTAGAATCTCGAAAAATAGTCATTGTCAGTCAGCCAAGGTGTCTAAGTAAATCTGCGTGGATGATTAAAAGAAAATATTATTGATGATCGATCTCACAGGCGATGAATGTTCTATAACAAACATGCCCCCACCCCACCCCCCACTCCCCACCTTTGAAATGTCAGTTGAGAACACCTCTCTCCCGTCTGGCTCTGAATATACCATGTTGATATTATTTTAAATGTTTTTTGTCACTGTTCCGAGAAGTTCATTATTTTTTCATAAATTCCATTGTATTCTTCCAAAATTCTCACACATTCTGGCCTAAAATGATCTCTGATCACTTTCTGACTGCACCACCTGTACAATAAACCCTAGACAGAATCTTTCAGGATAACAGGAAGACAAAAAAACATTGTGCTAGCAGTCTTGAGTTTTCTTATATATGCAAATAACTATCATTAGTAACATCTTTAGAAAGAAATTTTAAATGAGTCTGGGTCATGTGATCTTGTCCTGCTGAAAATGTTAAGTTTGTCTTGGCAGGCAAACACATCTCAGCCAGACACCAAAAGTCAAGATAGTATTTTTATGCCCCACCAACTCCGTTGTGGGTCAGATAGATTTTCTGTGTGTGTATCTGTTCGTCTGTCCATCGGTTACACCTCAGGTTTACCTTTGTGTTTAAGCTTTTTTTTGTCGAAGAAGATGACTTCACATCTTTATGAAACTAGGTACACTTGTACCTCATGATATTATAATCTAAAAAATATTGAAATAAATTCATGGCTGTGACCTATATGTCACGGTTGAATGAACAACTGGTAAAATAAAGTTTGTACAAATGTGTGCCAAGCCATTTGAAAGTGAATACCTCAGTAAGTACAAAGATTCTTCATTGATATGTTTTCAGATTCCAGTTATGGTTATTGGAAGCACTTCACTACCTCACAAGACAATGATAATAAAGAGGAGCCTTTATAATCCTACTATAACACAAGACTGTTAAAGCAATGAGTCGGGTAAAACAATTACCAGATAGTAAGATCTCAGCTAAGCTGTCCGAACACAATATCAGTATTTTAAACTTTGTATATAGTAATTATTACTTGATAGTTTATTTTAGAAAACTGAACATGTAACTGAAAGAAGAAATTCTAGCAGATGTTTTTCTGACTAGACTGACTTGACTATTTGAGTTTACCGTCGCTTCAACAGTATTTCAGTCATACATCTAGCGACGTACAGCTAATTACAGATGGAGCAAGATCCTTAATGCACGAAGGCATACGGGTAGAATCACCAACCTACCGAAAGCCAGATGAAAGGCTTCCTCACATGAAAATCCGAATGACCCTGCTGGGAATCGAAGCCTCGCGGTAAATAATCTGGACTGGGGAAAATCGCTCGTAATAGTTGCCCATATTATTGATTTAGACTATATGTCAAAACAGAAAAAACTAAGACCGAAAAATGTGGGTCATTGATACTAAAATACAATGATTATGAACTGAACTAAATACATGAAGAAATATACATGTAATAATGTTTCTCATCAACAAGGATTCTAATGAAAAAAGCTTTTGGACATGATTTTCGTTTGACATCAGATTCTGAGGAAGCAGACATTCTCATAATTCCTGCTTGTAAGCAAAATGTCACCGTAATATTTTTATGTGTCATTTTTTTCTTTACTGATGTTATTTCTCTCTTCAAAAATTGCTTCAATTATTCAGCTCCACTGTTCAAGATAGCCTAGAGCAACAAACAGAAATATTCTTAAAACAACATAGCTTCAGCAAATTATCAGATTCTTAATTATTTCACATAAATATTTAAAATATTACTTAATATGTTCCGCAATAGAAATAGTTTTTGTCCCCTACTGGTAATTACACCGCAGGGGACTATAGGTTTGCCTTCTGTCTGTTCGTCTGTCCTTCCAGATGTCCGTTTGAAAACATAGATCCCATGATAACTTAAAAAACATTTTTAAGATAATATTATGGAATTTGGTATTTGAATAAATGGCAGTATGGAGATCTGCTTGTCACTTTGTTGTTTTTTTCTCTGACCGAAATGCTTGTTGCTATGGTAAAAGAAAAATTGTGCACCTCACCGGCAGGGGACTCAAGTGTTGCGTTCAACGGCAGTTACTTGTTAAATGACAACTTCCCCCCTGGCCATTTCAAAATAAAATGCTTAATTTAGAAATTGTTTTAATTTTTTAGCTCCAGTGAACCAGTTGCTGTTTTCGCTAAAAATATTATAACATCTCCCAAGCCAGTGGTTCTAATTCGGAATAATATCGAATGATCATCCGACTGCTGTAATTGTTCAGCTCCATAATGAACAAGGCTAAAAGTAGATATACGATGTCAAATATTTAGCTCAAAACTCAGGATGTAGTTTCATGTGTTTTTTTTAAATTGTCATTAATATGATTACAGTGGAGCTTGACAACAAATCAGCCTCGACTCGGAGGTTCAATCAGTGCAGGGTGATTTGGTAAGAAAGTGTTATAATTATTTTTGTTTGATCATATTATTTGGAAATTTTCGAAACAGGGGCGTTAAGATCCTAAAATTATCACTAGCCATCCATGCACTTCCCAAATTTGAGATTGTCATATTAAGAAAATATACAGTCCCTGGTGGCCGAGTGGTCGTTGGTTCGATCCCTGGCCACGACATACCAAAGTCATAGAAAAATGCAATTGATATAGCTCCATTGCTTGGCGCTCTGCATATAAGGATATAGTTTCAGGACTGGTGAACCCGGTGTCATGATAATGTGACTGGGTGTGGTATTATGCCACATGTCTACAGCTTGATGCTGCAGTGTGACAGCATTATATCTGTCTGAAGTAGACATCATCTCCAAATACTCATCATGGTGAGCTGGTGAATGATATTTAACACCCCTGCACAGGTGTTGTTAAAATCACTTGATTTTATTTTCCACTCTGCATAAATGTAACTTTAAACTCACTTAAAAAAAATGAATGCTGAAGTTTTTACCTTCAAAGTTTAGCAAGGAATTTCTGCCAAAATTATTACTTTGCCAAAGAACTCAAAATTAAAGTTTAATTATACTGTATGCTATATTTAAACCCACACATATCTATGGTTTTGCTTAGAATCCCTTTTATATGATGTTGCATGAATATGATAAGTAAATAGGTCTTATGATTGTGACTAAAGATCAAAAAGAAAAATAACTACCTATGATAATGCAGTTAAGAGGAAGACTCTTAGAATTTTTAGTACAGTTACCTCTCTATACAATAACAGTGCTTGTAAATCACGTTTCTGCCGATGTATCGTGATTCCATGACATGCGAATCCAACTGTACCCCACCCACTTAAGCTTAGTGAGGAAGTTTCATATACATGGAGGCACTATAGATCTTTTGTTATGCAATGTAAATGTAATATTAATTCATGTTTGTATTTGTGATTTACCGGTTTAATTTTACGTTTTTTTATTTACCATACTAGTTCACTCTGTAGGCGTTACAGGAGTACAAAACGTCTGGGTAGGTATAAAAGTATCTTACAATTCTGGCAGGAATTTGCGATCATAGCAATGCTATTTATAATTGACATAGACAGATGCTCGCTGACTTGTTTATTAGAAAACCTGATTCAAGCATTAGATGGGTTTCCGATAAGCGACACTGAAGAACCAGTCTACTACATGTATTTTTGGCGTTTACACGTAACGGGTTTGCCTGATTTATGTGCAAATTTGTACACTGGTACAGGATATTGAGGATCCAGTCTATGTTTTTCCCAGTCCAGTTCAAATGTCATTTTAGATTTTTTTATACAATTTTAGCCAAAAAAGTGGTAGAGTGCCGGTAGATTATTGTCGCCTTTGAACTCTGGTAGGTTACCGTAACATTCGGTAGGGTTCACGGGTATGCATTGTTCACAGGTCTACTGTAGTTACAACCCATTACTTACTCTACCGAACAATGAAATTCTCTACAGGCAGTGCAGCATGTTCAATCAAAGGCTCATCCTTGATTTTGGCGATCAGCTGTGTCAAAACAGTAGTGGTGAGCTGATTAATCATAAAGTCAACGAATCAGTGACGAGCTACTGGTTGACGTGACGATGACGACGAAAACAATTCGTTGACGAATTATTGACCAAAAAAGGGGGTTGTGTTAATATTTCAACGCGCATCTGATTGGGTAATTTCATTAATTTGATAAATTGATACTTGCAAAGTTGCACTTTGCACATCGTTGGCCTCTGGTTGTAACCTCTTATACTTTATCTCGGTTCAATGTTTATACATGTATTTGAATATTTGAGAAATTAACATCTATACCTAATACATATCTATATAATCTATATAGTACAGAATACTTTATTTTCATGTTGTACATTAAGAGAGTTTTAATAGGCATTTACTCCAAACATGGTATATTTGGTATTTAATCATGATTAATCAATTAATCAGTGACTTTTGTCTCTGATTAATCGACGAATATTTTTTCGACTGATTCCAATCACTACAAAACAGGTTAGGTAGTGGCAGGGGACGGGATTTACACTTGAGGCGATAAGGCTGCCGTTAATACACAATGTAGGGAGATTTGTTAGCCAAAATTACTGCTGGTACCGGAAAACTCCAGCGATAAGGCTGCCGCTCTATCGATAAGTAAACACACTATGAAAGGGAGATTTGTTTGCTGAAAATTACTGCCGGTACTGATAATCACATTTGCTGTTGTAAAGAGAGAAATAAAGAACACATAAATCTGTTACATGACTTATAGTGCTGGAACCCGAATTCACCGTTGTATTGAATGCTGTTGTATCGAGAGTTAAATGTATATTGTATATTTCTTTGTGTGGGGGGATTCCTTTTGTTAAAGTGAGGGCCTCAGTCTTAAGTGTTAAGTTCTCATTTGTTTGGCTTTATGTGCAAATCATAAGTTAGATTTATGTGTATGAAGTTCTCATACTCTTGTGTGAGGTCTTTATTATACCCACAGATAGGAAGTATAAGGGTGCTATATTGGAGTCTTATTCATTGGTGTAGACGAAATTTGTCTGCCTTATTTCTCGTCTACCTTTGGTCAAGTTTTGATGAAAATTTGAAAGACTGAAGAGTATCAAGCGTAATTGAGCATAATGTGAGGACCTCAGTTGTAAATGTTAAGTCTTCATTTGTTTGGTTGTGTGCGCAAATCATATGCTAGAAATATGTGTTTGAAAAGTCTCATTATACCCCAAATATCCCTGAATAGGGGAAGTTATATAGGAATCATTTGGCTGACCACCTGACCGTCTGTCCGTTGGTTTGTAATGAATATTTTTGTATGAGCTCTAAATTGACAATGCTTCCTTGGATTTGCAAATGGTTTTGCACAAAGTTTTACCATAGTAAGATGGGGTGTTAAATGAAAAAGAAAAAAAGGATTATTAGCTCAAAGGCAAAGGTCATACTTAGAGGTCAACAATAGAAAATCAATGCCAGTATGCTTGTCCATGCTGTAACTTGACAAAGGATTGCTGGATTTCCAGATGGACTGGCACAAATGCTAACCATATTAAGATGAAGTGTCATGAGAATGAACCAGCTTGCTAACCCACAGGTCAAAGTCATACTTGAAGGTCAACAAAAGAAAATTAATGCTAATACACTTGTCCAGGCTAAATTTGACATAGGATCACTGGATTTCCAAATCGTCGGTACAAACGTTGACCATATTAAAATAGATTGCCGCATGCAAGAATAAGATTGCTAGCTCAAAGCCATGTTTTTGCCTTGCATCAACTTTATATGCTTTATTATTTCAATCATTATGCTTATCACTAAATTATGAGACTCTTATTTATGGATGATTACTCATAATGAATTAGTAGTTTCCCATCATCTTCTTAAATAAATTAAAGACCCTCATAATTACATAAAAAGAAATATAAACTATTGTCAACTTTATGACTTTGTGCTGTGCGGTGCTGAAAATCTAGAATACCTATAAAATTATCAAAATTATGTAACAAAGGTTACAGGCTGCATGCCAGGACCAGATTTTTGCCACAAGCTTTGATGGGTATACCAGCAGGAAAATTGCATTAATAAGTTATTGACTGGCAAAAAGCAGGGTAGTGGCCCTAGTGCAGTAATTAATCAACTTCAGTGGTGGTTCTAGTTTGTTAATGTGAGGACCTCAGTTGTAAGTGTGAAGTCCTCGTTTGTTTGGCTGTGTGCGAATTTTACCAGGTGCTAGAAATATGAGTATGAAGTCCTCATTTGTTAATGTGAGGACCTCAGTTGTAAATGTAAAGTCCTTGTTTGTTTGACAGTGTGTGCAAATCCTATGCTATAATTATGTGTATGAAGTCCTCATACTGTTGTGTAGGGATTTTGTTTATTAATGTGAAAACTCATTTGTTTGTTCATAAATCATAAATAGCTTCTTTGTTTTTAATGATGGTGTTCAAAACCTAATAGTGAAAATTGGAGGTACAGAAATTCTCACTACATCACAGATCACTATCATCATATGTGCTGATGGAGAGATTCACACATCAGGTTTGTTACAGAGGTTGACAGTTTAGTTATACTTAGACCAATACACTGTAGAATCTATCATGTGGTGTCAGTTTTGATTTAACCAAGCATTATCTTTTTCCTGTCCAGACATCTTAAATTATTATGTAGATGTCTAGGACAAAAACATAGAAAGTGCCACAACATAAGGATGAAAGTTATTTTGATGAACTAAAAGCTCATTTGTGCAAATTTTAAACTTTACAAGGTATTGACTAATTTCATATTAAAAGAGACAGCAAAAATGTGAAGTGTGGTTACCAAGAACTCTACCTGGACCATTTTTTAAAATGTTCTCCCTTTATTTAATTTGAAAATTAATTTCTGTCAAGAGCCTTACTCATTTACTTTGTACTTTAAGACTGCACAAGGAATTGACATGAAACTTCATGTATAAATAGATGGTGACTAGGAATAATACATTTTGGAAGAACCATAACCCTACCTGGTGCCATTTATAAATTATCTCCCATCAAAATTAAAATGAATATTTGTCCAGAGTATAACTCATTCAGCATTGAGCTAAAGGCTTGGTATTTGGTGTGCTTACTACACTTAGGGTGTCCTTTAATTTGGCATCAATATATATTGAATGTCTGGATAGAAAAATGTCACATATCTTGTTTCCATCTCATAACTTTGTCATTTCTTGGTGGATTTTGAATTGACTGGAGAGATTAAATGATGTGTTGCACATTATGAGAGTTGGGCCATTTAGCGTCAACATTTTTATCGCACCTGAGCACAATGTCCTGAGCACAATGTTTCCAAGAAGATATTTTGATCGGCCTCCATCTATCCTCATTCCTCATTAGTCATCCGATGTCAACAATTTGCTTTTAATAAAACTTGGAATGATTGATCCTAAGATGGCCCTTCACAAAAATTGCTAAGATAAACTTAATCCATGCAAAACTGGTTGCCATGTCAACCAACAGAATTTATTCCCAAAAAAACTGAGAATTCATCTTGTTTTAAACCAGTGGTTACAATTCAATTTCCTTTTGCACAAATGGTAATTTCATTGCCCTCTTCGATAATTGCACAAATAGTGATTTTTTACCTCAGTATCCTGCATCATAGATGCAATTGTTTCGCTGTGAATGCAATGTTTTATTTCAGTGCATCCAGTAAATGCTTAAAAATATATGAAAATGCTATTGAAATTAAAATAGGATGCATACTTTTCATATTGGAAGTCTCGTATTTTAGCCTAGCGATTTCCCGGACATATGCAGCAAAAATTGTAAAAAATCACTGCATGACATATTGTTATGAAACTTCACATAATTTCAGACACATGTATCACGAAAGTTGAAAAACAAATGTCAGTAATTCAGTCTGACGTAATCAGGAAAACCATGCACACTCTGATTAATATTGTTTTGTGTACAGGAATCGACATATTGGATTCAGAAAGTGATGATGACAATCAGCTCCAAATTGACAGACAGCAGAAATCAGGTGCATGATCCTCTTTAAACTCATCTGATACACAGCTTGTATTATATGTCTTAAACTAAGACAAGGACTTCAAACATCCAAAACTAATTATGCCTATAAAATCTGCCTTATGGTGAAAATTGCAATATTGTTTGGATTTTATAAATCTGAATAATATTTTGAGCAGTTCTGCACAAAACATGTATGTCAGAAATACATTTCAGGAGAAGGTTAAAACTTGATCTTTCTCTAAAAACATTGCTGCTCTCCATCTGGGGTACATTCACTTTTTGAGATGACATCTCCTCTGAAACTACTGATTTCAACCAAACTTTGTCAGAAGCATCATAAGACAGGGGTGGGGGAGAAGAAAAAAAAATGTTTTAAACAAAAAAATCTGAATTGAGTGGCCAGATTTCATTTCATTTCACAGAAATATTTTGCAATAGACAATCTTAAAAGAATTGTTTAAAAAAAACATGGCCACCAGGGTTGTGGCAAGTTTTTGTTATATTGACATAAACTTTAAAATTTCATCCACTGCCTAGATCTTAGATATTTGGTGTGTAACATCATCTAGTACACCTCTACCATGTTTGTTAAAATCATCACCGACCCGGTGGCCGAATGGTTACAGCATCCGCCTCTGGATCGGGAGGTCATGGATTCAAATCCGTGCGCGACATACCAAAGTCGTAAAAAATGGTACTGGTATAGCTCTATTGCTTGATGCTCAGTATATAAGGGTAGTTTCAGCACTGGTTGGCCTGGTGTCTGGATAATTTAATTGGCTGTGGTATCATGCCACATGTCAAGGGCGTAATACTGCAGCCTGTGGCAGCACTATATCTGTCTCAAGTATACATTGTCTCCAAATGACTGAAATACTGTCGATGGGATGACAAACCCAACAATTAAACAAACATAAAATCCTGACTGATCCTAACAAGGGATCATAGACGTATATAGGAAATACTTGTAAAAATCTTCATATCAGAAACCACTAGGCATGAAATGTCAGCATCTTGATACTCAGTAGTTTCTTATCTGAAGATATATTATAGAATATCAAATTATATGCAGTGGCAATGGTTTGTTAGTTTGTCAAAAAAATGTATAATTAGTTTGGAAGTCAAGGATTTTTGCAGACTACACATATATTGCCACTGTCACAAAAACGCACAAACAAGATCCTTTTTTCTAACTTTTATACACATTGTTATAAATTAAATTTTAACCTTTATCTCCTTTTCCGCTTCAAATATACGACGATGGTATGGAGAAGAAAGGACAATTGTAAAGCAGGCATTTGAGAAGCCATTATTACTTAAGAAACTCCCTAGAAAACTGCAAGGTTCGGAGCTTCGAGCCCAACAGGAGGAACTCATAAAAAGACCATGGACATTGATAAAGAATATTATTTATAATCAGATATTGGCCTCAGAGAAAGAGAAAATAACTATAACAGATGTTTCAGATCTTCTGTGTATGCAAACTGGTCGTAAAAACTTTGCAGTGCAAAACCTTTTAAGTTTAGGTACAATTTGTGAAACTTTAAACGTAAAAGAACTTGTTAAGAAAACGTGCAGTCAACAAGAGTTGAAACACTTGTTCATTTGTATTATGTCTAAACCCTTATTTATAGGAAAGAGACATATTGTTTATGCAGGGTACTCTGTCTGTCACAAAATATTAAGTCACTTACATCTCCTGAATAAATGCAACTTGAGTCTTGAAATTTTACAGTAAGGTGTATCAGGATGTAAACTTGTATGCCTTAGGAGGAGGGCGGGGGGGGGGGAACAATATGTTAATTATTAGCTCACCAGAGTAAAGGTTAGGGTGAGCATTTGTGATATTTGAAATATCTGTATTACAGACTACAACTTTGACTCAGGTTTCTTTGACAGACTTGCTCAGAATGTTAGTCCTGACAATATCTGGTCATGTTTGATCATGGGTAGTTAGGGGTCAAAAAGTAGGTCACTAGGTCAATATTTAGTTAAAATATAGTTAAACCACTTATGTCATATTACAACTTATTTTTTCTCAAACTTAGTCACAAAGTTTATCTTGATAATACTTAGTCAGATTCAATCATGGATGGATTGAGGTCAATAGGGCAAAATCTTGTTTACAAAATATTAATGTTAACACTCTAATATATAGCATGTGAGGTAATAATTTATGTGATTTTGTTTTGTCTACATGAGAGGGACACGTATATTTTTATGGTTTTGACATTGTCCGACATGAGCCTTCATATTTGTAATGTTAATGTATCATTTGTAATAAATCAGCTTTGAAGTCCTTCTATAATGCCATTTTCAGGTGAGTGATTAAAGACCACCTTGGCCCTGTTGTTAACAAAACAGAAAAAAAAGGATATTTTTGGTAACATTTGTCAAGCAAATGTTCAGTTAAATGTTTCTATATATATTCAGAGTTTCACAGTTATTTCACTCCATTAATCTTTTTTGTTTAAATCCATAGTCCTTATACTTACCAGTGATATTTTGGAAAGACAGATACCTGGAATTATTTTCACTTAAAAAAATGAAATATTCATTTGTAAAATAACATATATATACATTGATTGTTATGTTTTACTTAGAGCTAAAAATACTGTATTCATACATACAATTTTGCTTTGAGAGCATAGAAATCCATATTGTACAAGATAAATTTAAATTTACAATCAATTATAGCACATGATGCTTATAATTAACAAGGTAATTGTTTATTTTTACAAACAGAACAACGATATGTTTTAAAACCGATACTGTCTTGTACATTGTAGTATAATGTCCACATACTTCTGCTTTAACTTTTTTTTTAAAAATGTTTTAGCCTTTGTCAAGTAAAAAAAAAAAGTAATTAAGCCTTTTTTAGTACTGACCTTGGAGCCATTTTTAATATAACTTAGAAGGTTCCTTATCCTTGCATTTTTTTTACTGTATAAGACATTCCTTAAACTTGATTTTGACCACAGATTCTAAGTAAAATCTGATGTATCCTAGTCTTAAGAATAAATAATAGTAATCTTTTACTAAGGTTTATTTTTTATTTTATTGCAAAACGTGCAATGTAAATTACATCAATCCCCAGATACGAATTATTTTGGGGCTATATTGGAGTTGTGTCAGTCCGTCTGTAGATGAGATTTGTCCGCCCTATTTCTTTGCTACCTTTTGTCAGATTTTGACAAGTACCAAGACTAATTTGGCATATTGCTGGCACGTCATGATTTGTTTGATTTAGAATGAGTCATGGCCCTTTGCTATATTTTTCTTGTTTAATGATGTCAGGACCTTAGTTATAAGTGTGAAATCCTCATTGGTTTGGTTGTGTTTGCTAATCATATACTAGAAATATGTGTATGTTTTTGGCCTTAATGTGAAGTCTTCATTTGTGTGGTGTGTGAGTAAATAATATAAATATCCCGGTTTGAGACTTTGGATAATGAATGTCCTCATTTTATGAGCAATTATCTTCAAACTTTAAAACAATGTTTATAACCATAAAATCTCGGCCAAGTTCGATTATGGCTGATATCGGAACATTAGGTCAGGACTTATGCCCCTTTTAAAATTAAAAAAAGCCAGATTTCACATTGTTTGCACTCTAGCATCTTCATTTCATGAGCAATTATCTTCAAACTTTATATCAATGTTTATAACCATAAAATCACGGCCAAGTTCGATTATGGCTGATATTGTACCATTAGGTCAGGAGTTATGCCCCTTTTAATATTCAAAAAATGCCATATTTCAAGTTGTTTACACTCTAGTATCTTCATCTTTTGAGCAATCCTCTTCAAACTTTATGGCAATGCTTATGACCATAAGGTCTGTATTGAGTTCTTGGTTACAATTAGGTCAGGAGTTACGCCCCTTTTAATATTAAAAAATGCCATATTTCACTTTGTTTACACTCTAGTATCTTCATCTTTTGAGCAATCATCTTCAAACTTTATGGCAATGCTTATGACCATAATGTCTCGATTGAGTTTGATTATGACTGAGATCAGTTGATTAGGTCTGGAGTTATGTCCCTTTTAATATTCAAAAAAGCCATATTTCACGTTGTTTACACTCTAGCATCTTCCTTTTTTTAGCAATCATCTTCAAACTTTATGACATTGTTAATGACCATAATGTCTCGATTGAGTTTAATTGTGGCTGAGATGGGTCATTTAGGTCAGGAGTTATGCCCCTTTTAATACAAAAAATGTAAGATTTCACTTTGTTTATTCTCTACCAACTTCATTTTTTTAACAATCATTTTTAGACTTAAGACAATGTTTATGCCCATAATTTCACAATCAGGTTCAATTATATCTGATATTGACTTGTAAATTAAGGAGTTATGCCCATTTCACCTTAAAAAAACAACAGATTTCACTTTTACACTCAAGCATCTTTATTTCTTAAGCAATCATCTTTCTCAGGTGAGCGACCAAGGGCCATCTTGGCCCTCTTGTTTCTTTTTATGCTCTACGAAAGGACAGAATATAGTTTCTGCTTTGTCCGCCCCGTTCGTTCGTCCGTCTCGTCCATCCGTCATAATTTGTCCTGAGTGTATCATAAAAACTACAAGAGGTATCAAAATGATACATAAGTAAATAGATTTCAATGAGGAGAAGTGCAGTGTATAAAAACAAAAGGTCACTCAGGTGCGAATGATTATTTCACTCAGACTCTGCCCTGGCGATATAATTATATACGACTGAACTCCAAACCTGTGTTTAAGTACACTACAAAACAAGGGTAGAGAAAAAATAATAAAATTATAATAAATTCTAAGGTATTAATGTGGATTTTAAGTTGCTTCAATAATTTTAAATATTAGGAAAATCTTGCAAGGTTAGGAAAATTTTATTGAAATCTTAATTCATGGAGATCTTTACTATTTGACATCCATCTGTATTTAATACAGTCCTTTGTATTTTACATGTTGTGTAATTTGAATTATTGATACGGTAATTAATATCAACATTTTTATTTATTGTATGACTTTGTGTTGAAGCAAATATTTAGCTCTACTTAGTGAAGACCAGTGGGGATTAAATCTTTGTCAGTTAAGTGACCAAATATCAGACAAGATCAGAGTTGAATCCAGTGTATTTCATAAGGTCAATTAAGATGATTATAAAAATAAATCCAAGAAGCCTGATTTTCTGTCCAATTTTCACAAAACTCTGTTAGCATGCTTGTCTCCATATCTTGGTTAAGTTTGAAATATGCAACTTTATCAAATTGTAGAAAAAAAACTTGTTTACATCCTTTTGCAATATTTTTGCCAATCTTCATTAAACTTAATAAGTATGTTTGGCACCATTATATGAACACCCTAGAAGATTTTTTTCTTTTTTCTTGAGGAATTTTTGTTTAATTAAAACCATCAAATACAGCATTTAATGCAATTATAAAAATCTCCGTTCGATTCAGTGTAGTTATTGCCCTCTTGTATTCATTTATGTGTTTTCATGTTTCCCAAAAGCATATACTGACAATTTGTTTTTCTCCAATAAACAAATTGAAAAAAGAATATATTGACTTATCATTAATTGATGGTTCCATTTATGATCAAAGAGTAGATCATACGAATGGTATTGTGGATTTATAGAAATGCATTGATATGCTTGGGTATTGAACTCCAACCTCTAGATCACGAGTCAAATTCTCTACCGACCAAACTACCTGGCCAGCCCTTAAAGACTTTAAATAGGTCTATTGAAAAATGTTCCAATCCCGCAGCCACATATATACAATTGTGTGACTTAATGATTTCACAATCATCAAGTGTTACAAAAGATGTATCACAAGAAAGGCACGATTTTTGTTTGAAAAACTGCAAGAGGAAAGACACCTCCCTCAAAGCAGTTACTGGCACATTCAAAATAATTGCATGTAGTTGTTTTTGTTGGTGGTAACAGTAACATTATCATGTAACTACACTTTCTACCAGTGGTTAGAACGTCCGCAAAAGGAGCGGGAAGTCGTGGGTTCCATCCACATACCAAAGTTGTAAAAGTGGTTCTGGTATATCTCCCTTGCTTGGCACGCAGCATAAACGGGTAGTTTCCGGACTGGTTGGCTCAGTGTCAGGATAATGTGACTGGATGTGGTATCATGCCACATGTCTACGGCGTAATACTGCAGTATGGCAGCACTATATCTGTCTCAAGTAGACATTGTCTCCAAATGACTGAACAACTGTCGGTGGGACGTAAAACCCTACGAACAAACTCTTTCTGTTGTCCTGAATTCATTTTTTATATCATATATATATATAATGAAAACTGTTAAGGGTTGGTCTCGATAAATTTAACGATACATGTACTAGTATATGGTATTTAACGATTGTTTCAGACAAAAATAAAAGAATACTAACTTCATGGAATAGGTAGGTAAAATAAAAAAATGATTTACATTGATCATTCAAGTGAGATGAAACCTGGATATTGACAAATTTCCCCGAACTCTATTCATTGTGCTCTCGTGGGAGACTAAAATTTGCGGAATTGAATAGTTTTACGTCTTTTTTAGGAATTAAGAGGCAATCAAACTGTTCGTCGTGAATTAAATACCGTTACTGATGTTACCAGTATTTGAGGGAGACATGGGTGGTGCATTGCAATGACATAGAAGAAAATTGACAAACGTAGATTTGATAATGAATATTGAACTTATCATTTACGAACCAAATATTGAAAATAATAAATTATTAAAGTGGTCCCTACACTGATTTTTGGCTTGACTATTTGAGTTTACCGTCGCTTCGACAGTATTTCAGTCATATAACGACGTCCAGCTAATTACAGGTGGAGAAAGACCCCGAATGCACGAAGGCATCCGGGTAGAACCACCGACCTACCGCAAGCCAGCTGAAAGGCTTCCTGACATGAACATCCGAATGATCCTGCTGGGATTCGAACCCACGCGGTGAGGGGCTGAGGAAATGTTAATGTTAGTCTGCGACTTTACCCTCTCGGCCACGGAGGCCCCAATACCCTATTTATGTCATATTCTATTAATGACACTTCTTTTATGTAATGTATTTAAAAGGACAGAAATTGTCGAGATGACGGGTGTACCGTCTGAAATATATGAGTGTGTATTGTGTCCTCATTTGTAAGAATGTGTGTAAGATGTACTCTGTA
>JAIFHC010000041.1:0-50000 GCA_021229015.1 Solen grandis | reverse complement strand
CATATTTTATCCCATTATAACGTATCATATACATGTATTATGTCGTATTTTAATAAATTTTTAAATGTGATATTACATTTCATTTGAAGTAGAAGTTATAAAAAAATTGAATAGTCTTATATAGTATGAGATTGCCCAGGTCATCTGGCCTAAATAATGTGCGTTTTTCTTCAAATGCAAAAGAATAATAATTATAATAAAAAAAAACACCAAAAAACCTTTTGATAAAAAACGAGTATATTTGCTTTTTTCTTTTTCTTTTTTAACTCGACTATTCAAAGAATAGGATAAGCTATTGGAGTCACCCCGGCGTCGGCGTCCACGTCGGCGTCGGCGTCCGCGACCCAAGAAATGTTAAGGTTTTGTGTAACATTGTCATTTTCTACACTATTACTCAATGGATGTTCCTCAAACTTTACATATGTGTTGATCATCATCAGACCAACAAGTAGAAACAGGAACAGTAACTCTTCCAAATATGTTTGCATATATTATGCCAATTTTGGACTTAGGAAATGTTAAACTTATGTTTAACATTGCCATTACCTCCCCTTTTTCTCAATAGATGTCCCCAAAACTTCACACATGTCTTGATCATTATCAGACCAACTAGTAGAAACAGGGACTCTTCCAAATACTTTTGCATATTTATGACCCTTTTTCGGGCTTAGAAGAAATGTTAAACATTTGTTTAACATTGCCATTATCACCACTTTAACTCGATGGAGGGCCTTCAAACTTCAAGTAAAAACAGAAAAAATAAATTTTCCAAATATGTTTGCTTATTTATTGGCCTTTTTGGACTGTTAAAACTTTTGTTTAATATTTCTATTATCTACAGTTTCTTCCCATGGATGCCCCTTATAATTCACACATGAAATTAAATACCTGTTTTGGGGGTCAGGCTCTGTCATGAATTTTAAAATAGTTATGCCCCTCTTTATTTAGAGTCTCGGTAAGGGTTTTCACACCACCTCATTTTTTCACTCAACAGTTTGAGGTATTGCTTTGAAACTTTGATTACCTATTTATGGCCATCACCTCTACTTGTACATGGCAAGGGTACTTAACGCAGTCTTGGATTACGACACAATCATTCCCCTTTTCTTACTTGATTAATCTTTTTGTTCTAACTCACTTTTTCACTGAACTCACTGAGAAATATTGAATTAAAACTTTGGGAAATGTTTATTGCTCTTTTGTATATTTTTATAATACAGAGATTCTCATTTTGCCTTTAATTGCAGTAGTTATTCTTATTGACAAGCATTCGAATAGTCGCGCATGCTGTCTTACGGACAGCTCTTGTTTATAGAAGCTTCTTTATTAATCAAATATACTTTTCCTTACTCTTTAATACATACCAAATGCATATGTATAAAGCATAATGCGAACTTTTATTGCACCATTTTTATATATCAGCACACATACTGTATAGACCCAGTCGACTGCCCATGCAGGTTTGGCGGGTTGCTGCACGACAATGGCGCGAGGGTCAACGTCAGTTGTAGTATAATGTAAGTATAGTTGTATTTCCGGTTTTTCACCACATGTATACCTAAATCAAGAGATCTCATTTCATGTCATTACTATTTAAAGGAAAATCTATTGACATCATGATAACGACAATTGTAAAAAACAACAAAAAGAGGTATTTGCAATAGTTGAAGTAATAGTCAATGTTGAAATGTATTTCTGATTCTGCAATATGTTATTACAGCAATATTTGCTTCTGCACCTGCTACTAGTCGTCATTTCCATCAACATTAAAGAGAAAGAACGACAACCCCCCCAAAAAACCCCTAAACAACAACAACAACAACAACAAAAAAAGCAGTAAACTCGTATTATTACCATTATTATTTTGGTGTTTTCTGTCCCCTCGACAATATTGCAGTCATATAGCATTTTATAGAGGAAATGAAGACCTTGCCCAAGCCAGCTTGAAGATCTCCAAGCAAGGAAACCGATAGTCGAACCTAGGCAATGAGGGACTTAGCGATGATAAGCCATCAACTATAACCACTGGATCACAGAGTCCCAAACACCGAATCTGAAAAATTCCATATTCTATACGAATAACATTTTTTTTCAGGGAGTGCCAAAGTGGGACATGGGTGGTGGTAGGAAACACTTCATGTCCAGGTAAGCAAAGTTCTCTGTACAACTTTCGTTCATGCAGCCAACCTGCCAACTACCTTTCAAACTGCTTCAGACATTATATTTTTTCAATTGAATATTTTATTTCCGTTAATAGCCATCTGACCTAAGCGTCATTCTGTTATAACCTGGATTGGTTGAATTAGACAGTTTTTACTATAATAATTCTCATTTCTTTAAAAGCAACATAAGAGCACTTTTCCGATTGAATTTAATATTTCAGAGTTGAGGCCGTGCGCCAAAAAGTCCCGCGAAATCGCGGGAATATTTTTAAGCGTTGGGATTCATCTGAATAGATATAAGTTATATCATGTCTCAGTGTTCAACCACAGAATTAGGACCATGGCTTTCACATAAATAAACCAGCCTTGGTGGTGCTTGGCTGTGAAGCCGAGGTCGTGGGGTTCGATCCCAACTGGTGTCAGTTATGGTCACCGTGATGAATGACTTACAATTTCTTTCTAATGGTAATTCGTTTTTTACAGGTGAATTTAGTTAACTACAGAGATACGTGCTAAAGTATCAGCAGTGTCAAATTCCCGGGAAAGAGTTGTTAGGTTAGCTGCCCCTCTTTTAGCCTTTATTGGCATAAATTGGCAAAGAATTGGTGTGACAATTTTAACATTGAATCGGGTACGAATGACGCCAAGAAACCCATTTAAAACTGCACACAGCCTAGGGGCATATACCATGCTAATCGTTTGTATAAACGCCACACAACATAAACTTGAAAGATTAATTGGATAACTAATAGGACCCGCAAAGTTAAAATGGGGAAACAAAACTGATTTCACTCTTTTAACGTGAATATCCGTGATAATCTGTAAATTAAACGCTTTTTAAGCCCTGCAGGCTTATTTTTTGTATGAATTACACGTAAATTTGACTGAAGGTGCAGCAATAGATTTTATAGAGCCATGTCACTTCCGTTTCTAGAAAATTGCAAAGGTAAATGTCATATATCAATTATTGTTTTTTTCTTCGTCCTTAAATATCTCAAAAAGGGTAAATATTCTATCGAGACACTATGCGTATAATTTGTAGTGTTTACAAAGACCTTTCAGATGATATTTAGTTTTTGATGATCGGGGTTAAATCGGTTGAGTTATGGCGAAAAAACGAAAATTTGGTAACCCTCAGTGTGTTTAAAAGTTTATTTCTGGAAAACCTTTGATTTTCGAAAATATGAATATAAATGTTATTTGTAGAGCAATGTTAGGCCGTTCTATTGATGTTTAAAGTTCAATGACTGGCCTTAGATTCATGGAGTAACGAAAAAAAATGTGTGTGAAATGTAGATAATTTTCAGACGATTATTTTGGTACCTAAACCTAATGTTTTGAAATTGATCAGAAGTTTAAATTATATTAAAATCATAAATAATTGCACACAATGAGGAAATGAGATGCAGAAAATTTTAAGACGATTATTTTGGTACCTAGAGTTTTGAAATTGATTAAAGTATAAGGAAGTTACATCAAAAATATGAATTTAAACCCACTTATTAGAATTTTTATACGCCGCCGGAGGTGGTCGTATATTGGCGTCATCTTCTCCGTCTGTTCGTCCGTACGTCCATATCTTGTTAGCGCAACTCCTCCTACATTTCTGAATGAATCTTTTCAAAACTTGGTCAATATCATTACTATAATGGGTAGATGTGCATGAAGTGGCGATTTTCCGGTTCATTGATTTTTACAGGATTTGTGTCCCTTTGAAACTTAGTCTCTGTAGCTTAATGATATTGCAGCCTTGTGAACGCAACTCCTCCTACATTTCTGAATGATTTTTTTCAAAACTTGGTCAATGTCATAACTATAATGGGTAGATGTGCATGAAGTGGCGATTTTCCGGTTCATTGATTTTTACAAGGTTTGTATCCCTTGAAACTTAGTCTCTGTAGCTGAATGATATTGCAGCCTTGTGAACGCAACTCCTCCTACATTTCTGAATGAATCTTTTCAAAACTTGGTCAATATCATAACTATAATTGGTAGATGTGCATGAAGTGGTGATTTTCCGGTTCATAGATTTTTACAAGATTTGTGACCCTTTGAAACATAGTCTCTGTAGCTGAATGATATTGCAGCCTTGTGAACGCAACTCCTCCTACATTTCTGAATGAATCTTTTTATAACTTGGTCATTGTCATAACTATAATTGGTAAATGTGCATGAAGTGGCGATTTTACGGTTCATAGATTTTTACAAGATTTGTGTCCCTTTGAAACTTAGTCTCTGTAGCTTAAAAATATGGCAGCCTTGTGAACGCAACTCCTCCTACTTTTTTGAATGAATCTTTTCAAAACATGGTCAATGTCATAACTATAATGGGTAGATGTGCATGAAGTGGCGATTTTTCGGTTCATTGTTTTTTTTACAAGATTTGTGTCCCTTTGAAACTTAGTCTCTAAAGCTGAATGATATTGCAGCCTTGTGAACGCAACTCCTCCTACATTTCTGAATGAATCTTTTAAAAACTTGGTCAATATCATTACTATAATTGGTAGATGTGCATGAAGTGGTGATTTTCCGGCTCATTGATTTTTACAAGATTTATGTCCCTTGAAACTTAGTCTCTTTAGCTGATTGATATTTCAGCCTTGTTTATGCAATTTCTTGTATGTTTCTGACCTAATCTTTTCAAAACTTGGTCAATGTCATTACTATACTGGGTAGATATGCACAAAGCAGGGATTTTGATGTTCATCAATATTTGCAATAGTTATGTCTTTCTAAACATGGTCTCTTGAGAACACAACTCAAGTTTCTAAACTGGTAAAAGTGCATAAAGAAGGGATTTTCTGATACTGTGATTATTGCAAGAGTTATGGGGAGAAAGAAAAAAGGATTCATATTGATACTGCTATTTGACCTACTTTCATATTGGAAGCCTTTTTAGGGTTCTATCTCTGTTCAGCTAAATTAGTTGGTTTCACAGACTTCATTATGAGCTAATGCTTACAGAAATGTTAAAAGCAATAATTAAAAGGACTCTATTGGTCTTTATATTTTGTGGCGGCATATATTGTGGCAGCACTGGCACTCTCGTTAGAAAATATCCTACTTTCGATTTCACCATAATTTAAGCATTTTCGGAAAATGTAAGTTTACAGATATGTATTAGTCATATAAATTGAAAATAAAATTTAACTTATATCATATTGATATTACTAGCTTAAAAGTGTTGGCAATAATTTAATGTTGTGTCAAATCAATTTATTTACGTTACTTACACATATCAGTTGCAGCATTGCGTTACACATAATCTTTGAGCGTTTTGACACATGTCATATAGACCGTTGTTGAAACATTGCAATTTCCCGACTTTATTGTTGCATCAATCGATAAATGTTGTACAAGCTATATTCCAAATTTATGATAAATGATAAGCTATGTGAAAATATATGTTATAGTACAATGTAATTAATTGCCAGCTTGAGATACCATGAGCGTGTATAAGTGTAAACGTTTGAGACAAAATGATCAACACATGTCATCCGTTCAAGACGCTGCAAGCTAATTTGTCTCTTAGCTAAAAAGGCCAAATGGAGAAACCTTGTGTAATACAGTCGTCTCGACTGTATGTACGAGCGTTTTTGAAAATTAACTCACGAGGCTACACGAGTCGACGATTCTATTGCATGGTAGCATTTACGATTTTATTCCCTCGGCTGTACACTAAAATAAAAAATGAATTTTGATATGCAGAATTAAGAGGTTTAAGTTTAATTGCTTATATTTTGAAAACCTATTAAAGTAGGCTCAAATATGCTACAATTGAATTATAGGGATTTATTTTGGTATCTAGAATACTAAAATTGGTCAAGTTATAAAGCGATATCAAAATAAGATAAGCAAAATAGTACCATATGACGGGCATCTCTTTTAGGGGAGTATATACGGCCTATGTTGAGACTGCTTTACACACTACCTCACTACCTGTGTTTATGAAATGACCACTTCTTTCAAGGAGACCCCTATCTTTGAAATGGAATAGAAACTGCATTTCTAAACCGATTTCGACAATCTTTCTTTTATTTAAGAGGTAAGACTTTCTTCTTTAACATTATCACAAAGGATTTTAACACAACATGCCATAAAATGATACAGAATTGAGTAAATGAAGGATCGAACATTTGACCTGCTGTTAAATAACTGACTCGACCGATTTTCAAAAAATAAATATCACTAGAGAGGTCTTTTCAAGGAATTAAATTTTCATGCATATTGTCTCGATAGAATATTTTTAGAGTTTGAGTTATTTAAGGCCACAGAAAAGAAACAATAATGAACATATAAGTATGACCTTGACCTTTGCAGTTTTGTTAATTTTGAAAGTGCAAGTGCCTTCGAAACGTACAACTACAAAACCTGTAAAAAATTCATGAAAATAAAACAAAAAATAAAGTCATCAGCGACAAAAAAAGCCTAAAAAACTATGTTTTTGAACATTTGATTTTTCCAAATTTTAAGTGACGTTTGGACAATCCATGCATTCAATAAAATCGCCAACCCATATATTTTGTGCGTATATGTCTTCCAAATCATATGCAGCAAACAATTATTCTAACAGTTCTCAAACAAAAATGAGGATTTTTTTTCGTAGACCTACCCTCATTTGCATTCTTTTTTTTACAAGGTTCGAACATTCAACATCTTCTAGCGTATATATTTTTTGTTACTCCATTTTAAGGTACATTATGTTTTATTGGGCTGTCCGTAAGGAAATAATGCAACGCATAACACATTCGAATCAGACTTCAAATATTTGAGGTATTAGCAAAAGAGTTATTTCACATAAAGCACCCCCTAGCGGCAACAAGAGAAAGAAACTAAATTGAGAAAACTATACAATAAGGCACATCTTCAGAAACATGTGATTACATGTCTAGAATTTCATAACTGTAGCTTTCCTCAACTGGATTCAATCGCGTACAGATGGATGGAAATAATAATAAAAACTAGAGTCGCTATCGCGACAGCATCGGTTATCACGGATACAACAGTCTTTGGTGCCAAGTTCCATTTAGTATAGTATAGAAGTTGCATGATTCAAACATTAAATTTCCAGTTTGAGGCATAAAAACTTATTTACAATGGATCAACAATGGATCAAACTTTGAACTGTCATAAAATAACCAAATCATGCCCAAATTTTAAAACCATAACATACCTGGAAAGAGCTCTTGAAGCACTTAGACTATTGTCCATATTCTCTCAATAAAATAATTTTAGTTTTGGAGAAAGTTTGGGCCGAAGAAAAAACCTATAATTGTAACATGACCTTCACCATTGCATTTTTTAAAACTTTTTATATGGTGAGGCTCTTTGAATCATAAAACTTCAAAAATGATGAAGATTGAACAAAAAATAAAGTCAGGAGCTTCATAAAACCTAAAATTTCACGTTTTAAAATTTTGATTTTTTTTTCAAAATATTAGTGAAGTTTGACCGTATCCTGTGGACAAACCATACATACCCTAAATTCGCCAACCCATATATTGGGTGCGTATAAATCTTATAATTCATATGCAGCAAACATAATTTTTTCGTAGACCTACTCTCATTTGCATATATTATTTTGGAAGGTTCGAACATTCAACCTCCTCTAGCGCACATATTTCCGTACCAGATCCACCATTAACTCTTGTGCTGTCAACAAGGAACAGAATGCTGAAAACTGCATTTGAATCAGACTTCAACTTTTTGAGTTATAAGCAAAATAGTGATTTTAAGCAAAACTCCCTCTAGCGGCAAAATGAGATACAAAACTGATTAAAATTTTACCATTAGTACCTAGAAATGCAGCAAATAGTATACAAGTCGCACTAGTCGAACTTTCTTTTTCTTATATATCACAATTTGAAACAAAACAACTGATTTATAATTATTTAAAAAAAAAAAAGATTAAACTTTGGATTGCCGTAAAATTACTAATTTCATGTCCGATCTTCGAAAACTAAAAAATCAATGGAAAGAGCTCTTCAGAAACTAAATCTTTTCCTCATATACTCTCAATGAAATATTTTTAGTTTTGGAGCTATTTTGGGCCGAATAAAAACACAATAATCGTAATATGACCTTGACCTTTGCAATTTTGTTTAACTTTTTAATTGTGAGGCCCTTTCAAACATAACAGTACATAACGTGTGAATATTTCAAGAAGAATGTACAAAAAATGAAGTCAGGTGCGACAAAAAATATGTTTTTGAAATTTTAATTTTTACATTGTTTTAATGAAGTTTGACCGTTTCCAGAGGACAAACCCTGCATTTCTTAAATTCGCCACCACATATATTTTGTGCGTATATGTCTTGCAAATTGTATGCAGCAAACAGAATTCTTCTATCTGATATCTAACAAAAATGGGTAGGTTTTTCATAGACCTACACTTATTTTCAGTTTTTTTGCGAGGTTCGAACTTTCAACCTCCCGTAGCTCAAGAAATTTCAGCCACTCATTTAACGAAAATATCATATTTTCTTAGGCTATTAACAAGGAACATAATGCAACAAACCGCATTTGGATCAGACTTCAACTTTTTGAGTGATTTCAAGCACAGACCATCACCACAATACTGGCAATATGAGAAACAAAATTGAGTAAAATTTTACTATTAGGTACCTAGCAATGCAGCAAATAGTTCAATTTAGTATACAAGTCGCACTAGTTGAACATTCTATTTCTTATATATCACAATTTGAAGCATAAATACTGATTTACAATTGTTCAAAACAGGATAAAACTTTGGACTGCCGTAAAATGTCTATTTTCATGTCCGATCTTCAAAACCTAAAAATCATTGGAAAAAGCTCTTCAGGAACTAAATCTTCTGTTTATATACTCTCCAATGAAATATATTTAGTTTTGAAGCTATTTTGGGCCGAATAAAAAACACAATTATCGTATAATAAGACCTTGACCTTTTCATTTTTTTAACTTTTTAATTGTGAGGCCCTTTCAAACATAACAATACATAACATGTAAAACTTTCAAGAAGAATGTACAAAAAATAAAGTCAGGTGCGACAAAAAATATGTTTTTGAAATTTTAATTTTTCCAATATTTTAGTGAAGTTTGATCGTTTCGAGAGGACAAACCATGAACTTCTTAAATTCGCTACCCCATATATTGTGTGCGTAAAGGCCTTGCAAATCGTGTGCAGCAAAATAATTCTTCTATTTGATCTCTTATAAAAATGGGTAGGTTTTTCATAGAACTACATTTATTTGCATAGTGTTTTGCGAGGTTCGAACTTTCAACCTTCCGTAACTAGTTCAAAAATGTTCAGCCACTCATATCTTGAAACTATCATATTTTATTAGGCTATCAACAAGGAACATAATGCAAAACACCGCATTTACATCGGACCTCAAATAACTGAGTTATTAGCCATTAATATATTTCATGCAAAACGCCCCGTAGCAAGAAAAGCAAGACATAAATGGAAATTTTCTCAACGTTAGCATCATCTTCAACTACGTGGTAAAAACTTATTAAAATTTCATAAATGTGGCTTTTCTGATCATGGAGCAATGCCGTTCACAAAAAAGTTTGAATAATAATAATAATAATTAAAAACATAAAACAGAAGAAGAACAATAGGTTTTCGCATTGCAGTGCGAAAACCTAATAAAAGTGACAAACAAACAGAGGAAGAACAATAGGTTTTCACCCTGTGGCGGCGAAAACCTAAGAATAAAAATAATTTTACGGTTATTTTCATATGTTTTTTTTAAATTCTTTTGTTTGTTATCATTTTTTAAAAAATTTATTTCATCATAATTAATATAACATTAATGATAGAAAACTGAGCTGATTGATGGAAACAGTTTTTTCAACATTTAGAAAAAAAATCTATATCGGAAATCCTGATAAATGTCTACTCGTGGTGGCAGAGATCTACGCCGAAGAATGAAGGGAAAATAATTGCGTAGAGATTGAGAAGCTACATTAATGCTGTTACCAGTCAATACAGGTTTCGATAGGTGGTATTTATCGAAAACAGCACCTGAAGCTACATAAATGTTGTAACCAGTCAATACAGGTGCCTATAGGAGGTATGTACCGAAAATATGGCTAGAAGCTACATAAATGTTGTAACCAGTCAATACAGGTGCCTATAGGAGGTATGTACCGAAAATATGGCTAGAAGCTACATAAATGTTGTAACCAGTCAATACAGGTGCCTATAGGAGGTATGTACCGAAAATATGGCTAGAAGCTACATAAATGTTGTAACCAGTCAATACAGGTGCCTATAGGAGGTATGTACCGAAAATATGGCTAGAAGCTACATAAATGCTGCAGCCAGTCAATACAGTTTTCGATGGGTAGTAATTATTGAAAATGTATATGATTATTTTCTGTCTATTTAAATCAACCTTTTTCGTTTAAAAAAAAACATATCTCTTAAAATGAATATTGTGGCTCGTTTCCAGGAGTATGTTCTGCAGTAGGGGATCCTCATTATACAACTGCTGATGGTGCCAGTTATTCAGCAATGGGATCATGTAGCTACACGTTAGTCAGGAGTTTAGACGGGACATTTGATGTCACAGGTATACTATACAAACTGTGTCGATAAAAAAATTAGCAATCAAAGTTCAAGAGTGTTAGTACTTTTAAATTCAAGTTTGTATTTTAACAGCTGTTCTCAAAAAACTGATTATTTTAGTGATGTTGCTTTGCTTTGCATCAGGTATAGAATATTTTATTGTATTAATTAAAGCAATAGTTTTGTTTGTAATTCAAATTCAAGTAAACAAATAAACGTTTTGATTTTTTAAACTAGATCTCGAGTTAAAATATTTCTTTTTGTAAATTAAAGTTAAATTTGTAATATAATATATAACCATGGTATCAGTTTGAACATTCCACTCATTTGTAGACAAAATCCCTAAATTAAAATTTGTAAACAGAAACCAATATACATGTACAAACATTTACAGTGAAGTCATTTATTTTCGTGGGACACTAAATTTCGTCGATTTCGAGGAAAATTTATCCACAAATATCAATCCCCAGGAAAACTTGTCTCTTATAGAGACATGACGTTTTCTAGAACATAGATCCATGGATAAATGTAACCAGGAAATTACGTTAGGTACAAAAATCAACGAAATTTATTGTCACGAAAATAAATTATTTTACAGTAAATTGATTTCTGACCCATGTTTTATATGAATGATATGTCTATTTTGTGCATAAGAGGTCAGTCAATAAATGTTTTGATATTATAGTTTATTATCATTGTCCCTAGAACCACATTATTTGGCCGTGTTGGGCCAATACCTAAATAACACAGTTTTAAATGTTTTTTATTTTTTTGCTCCCTTAAATTAACCATTTCCAATTATTAAGGTCGTTGTTTAATACAAACAAATATGCTACCACTGATTTTAATGCACGGTTCGCATGCTATGATACTCACTTAACACATACCATATAAGAGAACGGAAGAGGAAAGGTGCGTGATAAACATAAAACGACACAGTTCCTTTCTTAGATTTGATTACTATCCAACGTTCCCTTGAAATTTAGTCCAAACTACCAAATAATGCTGTTCTTGTGCCAGTGTGTAGAATGTCAGTGAGAGTCTGATTTTTAAATTCGACAGTTGTTTGAGTCTGAAAATGATGATCAGATTTTCATACCCGAGTCTAGTATATGTATAGCCATGTTTGATTTGTTTTCTCTGTTTGTGAAATGGCACATGTAAACCCATGAGTGTTATGTAAATTTATGTCAAGTTTAAGAATAAAACTCTGGTTTTGAAATTCAGCATATGTTTTGCAATGTACAAAAACCATAATTATCTCTGGATTATTTTTTTAAATAGAAAGGAAAATTCGCATTCCTTCATTCTGCTTCAGTGGCGAATGTGCCTTGTGGAACATCCGGGGTAACGTGCACCAAATCAGTAATAATCAGGATTTTGGGTATGACGATAAAACTAGTCAGAGGCGCTCCCTTGAAGATTGGGTCGAGAACAATTACCTCTACGACATTTACCACACGCGGGGTTAGTATTTCCAATATCGGCCAGATGTTTGTCGCTGTCGTCGCCATGGAGTATGGATTTGTTCTTAAATACGATTTTGGTAAGATGCTATGACTTTCTTTGCTCTTCTGTTTTTTTCTAAGAAAAAAAAATATGTTTTCAACCTTTCTAATAAATTTATAAATATTCAGCCTTTGGATCCATAAAATACCATCTCGAAACTCATTTAGTCAAATATTGCTATTTAAAATTGTCATATTTGATATCTAAGAAACCTTTGTCACAATAGCGTATTGATGTGTGAGTGTGTGAAAGAGAGAGAGAGAGAGAGACAGAGAGAGAGAAAGAGAGTGGTTTTTATGCTCTATCTTGGGTCATACTAGCCTCCTTGGTGTCTCTTAAACTGAGGTGCGACTAAAATATGGAATTGCTGTTTTTATTACAGCCATAGCAATAGTTATGTCTTTAATGGGATAAAATGTCCATTGCATTTTATTTTTCAACTACAGCAATGCGAGTGTATGTACATCTGGAAGAGCGCTGGATGACGCAAGTAGAAGGTTTGTGTGGAAATTTTGACCTAGACGCATCAAATGATTTCGAGGCCAGCACAGGAGGACAAGTATCAATTGTAGAATTTGTCAATTCCTGGCGTACATCAACCACGTGTCCGAAAATCAACTCGAGTCACGTGGCTATAACACCGTGCGTGGTAAGTAAATATTGTTTTCGTATATTTATTAAATTTTTGGAAAGATATGAATGAAAAAGCAACCTATGGAGCAAAACAGCTCCGTTGTAAAAAAATTAATAAAAATAATCATCTTAAGAACATTCACATTAAATTGCGATCACACTTCTAATAAGACAGAGAATGCAATCAAAATATTAATTTCATTTTAAGATCAAAATTATCTTTAAGGGCCATACCTCCTGAGAAAAATATTAGGTACTTTGAATTAATATAAGGTAATTCTCTACTTTGGTCAGTTCGTTCATCGATTCACATTAAAATATTACTATTTCATACAGCCCTGTTAGCTTTTGTATGCTTTCGAGTATATTTCTGAAACTTTTTTTATCGATTTCGTATAAAGGTCGTCAATATATGAACAGAAAACTGTGTACCTGGTCTCACGTTTTAGGAGTTCATTGTAGAGGCACATCCGTCCCCTCAAGAACTCTTCGTAGTGCTTGAGTGGTGTCTACCTTTGCTACACTTTAAACATTTTACTTAAAATAAAAACGTATCACAGTCTGAATCTATGTTAATATGCAGTAGGTTAAGGAAATATGATGTAATAGTCTATACTGAACAAAACAGCCAAACGTCCAATTGCTGTGAAAAAATGACATAATTTGAGCTTGAACTTAAAAATCATATTTAAGTATTCGTTTGCGAGAACATGGAACCAAAGAAAATAAATAAATAAGCAAATAAATAAAATAAAACGTGTCTTCATGGGCGGAGCAAGTTTTCGCTATGTATAAAATGAGCATTTCAAAGATTATTTCTAAACCACTGGTAAGATTTGACTATATTTGCCATTGATATTCTTTGGATGATTTTCTATCGAGAATATTCTAATTACTGGTCTCTTTAAAACATGACTGAATATTTCTAATAAGTGAGCTAAACATGGCCTTCATATCCCTCTAGTTACATATATTTCTATCCAGTGTATCATTTTAATTTCCAGCCAGTAAAACAACAACAACAACAACAGCAAAAAATTAATCCCTGAACTATTGTTGCTTTCGATTTGGGCGTGCTGGTCAGTATACACAGTATACACGCATGCATTGATTGTATACAAAATATACACGTATGTATGAATTGTCTGAAAAATGTTAACGCAAATAAAACTTAACCAGAAAAATAAAAGGAACCCAATGACTGATGTTCATCTTTCGAAGACAATCGTTATAATGATTGTCCTTATGCTTTTTTTTATCGACAGCCAATTATGATCAATTCTTTACATTTCAAGGGAATATATGCACACAGAGAGTTGTGGGCGATGGAATCGTGCGGTGTCATCTTGAATCCAAACGATATATTTCATGAGTGTATCGAAAAGACAAACCCTGGGTTACTTCACTTGTATTACGAACAATGCATGATAGATGCTTGCGGGTAAGTCAAAATGATGTTTATATGTTCTCCTAAATTCAGAGAGAATCAAGTTTTGTTTACAACTGCCCCAAAATGATTTTTCGTAATATAAAAATGTTCATAGCGTCAAGATACTTGCGAACTTTTGCTGTCGGTATTCATTCAATGTTACTCCATGATAAAAGATGGGCAGTTCATCTTAGTTTGTCAAAGAGTGGAATATGTATCATGAATAAAAATACTGTAAACGCATATAGTTCATATTCACACTTTCAATTCTTTGACGTCATTGCAATTCTCCCCAATCATTTGTATGTATGGCTTTGTATGAAGGAAAATCAATAATGTATAAGAAAATTGACAGTTTAGATATTTGTCCATGTGCCCAGTCGTAGTTTCGTTGAGTATGAGCTCGAACCACATTAGGCAGAAAATAAATTAATCAGTATAAGAAAGGAAACAAGGAAAAGAGTAGAAAAGGGAAAACCCTTTTCTTTGAATTGATGTTTAATATTTCGTATTTGCAAACTAATAATATTTCGTAATTTCGAATAAACATGGGTATAGATATTTTGTACGTTTGCAATGTCGTAACTTCAAAGTAAACAAATTGCGTCGCACAAGGAAATAAAACGACGTTTAATATCTAAAATACTTTTACATATTTGCTTTTATACTTTCAGCTTTAAAGCAGCTCGATCACATCTGATCGATAGAAATACGAATATATACTTTTCTACTCTCCCTCGTTAAAATTTGTGAAGTATTTATTTCCTGACAAATTCACAAATATAGGTCACATTCCACGGGAAAACGCTTTTTTCATAAACATTTCGGGGAATTCAGATTGAATATAATATACTTGAATTGTATCCCCGAAACAGGTACTTTTTGTATCAAGGCACATTCTGCAACATGGCGTCTTCACCATTTCCGGACAGTAAATCGTAAATTCAGCCCGTGAAGTAATCGCATGCAAGAAAAGTGAATATAATCTGTCATAAATTGCATACGGACATTACAAATATAGGTTTTATATTTCTAAAACAGATTTTATACCTTTCGTATCGCTATTGCTTGTGATGGAAAACCAGAAATTTTTTTTACAATCTCGGAATGTTGCGCTACTATGCGTCAATAGGGGATTTACACATAAATAATTTTAAATAAAATTTCTACATGGCCATCTCTGAACGAGATGCTGTAAATTTAAAGTTTGCACATCAACTTTGTGTAGTGTTTTACTGCGCAATGTATTTTAAAAGATCAACTGCACATAGAGAAAGTTCAGAAATAGTTTCTCCTCATTTGTGTACATGTATCCCGATTTGCTTTGATACCTAAAGCAATTACAAAAAAAAAAAAAAAAAAAAAAGCAAAAAACAACAAAAAAACAACTTTTGTATGAAATTGTGAGAGACGCATAATTAAAAATATATTTCAATCAAAATCGATGAAGCTATGAATATAATGGAGTTTATATTTTTATATTTTCGAATTCCGTCAAATCTTGACAGAGTTATGGTTCCTTAAAATGCAATATGGTATTTCTAAGACATATAACACGACATTAAATTTCGTTGATTATGTACCTAAGGTAATTTCGTTGGTACATTTATTTGTGGATCTGTGTTCTTGAAATCTTGAGGTCTATATAAGTGACAATTTTTCGTGGGTATTAATATTGGTGGATAAAACCCACCACGAAATCGACGAAAATTAATGTTTCACGAAAATTAATGATTTCACAGTAAGTCAATTCCTCAAGTATGATACAAGCCATTTTGAAATACTTTGAGTCATTTAAGAAATTAGGACCATGCCTTTGTAAAATATCCAAGGTTTGGACACCCGTGTCCAATGGTTACTTACCATGTTACAGCTCTATAATAAAATTCAAAGCATAAATCACTTCCTTTACTGCAAAACTAATGAATCATGTGATGGCATTCAAGTGTTCACAGTCAAAGTAATATTGATATTTCTTGATTGAATGACTTTTTTAAACTAATGTACTCTAAGTAATAAAATCATGATAACACATCAGAAAAAGAAAATCAGTTTATGAAATAATGTTATTTTTAGTATACCTGAGCACAACGTGCTCATGGTTAGATATTGTGATCGCCTTTTGTCCGGCGTCCGGGCATCCATCCGTGCATGGGTGTGAGCATCCGGCGTCAACAATTTCTTTAAACGAGATCGCCTCCTAAATAGCTGGGCCAAATTTGATGAAAATTTCCGGTGATGTTCCTTGCATGAAGCTATACCAAAGTTGTTCAAGTGGTTCCGGTCTGTTGCATATCTGGGTCACAGGTGCTAAAATTTTTTTAATATTTAAAAAACTTCTCCGAAACTGCAAGGCCTAGAACTTAGATATTTGGTGTATGGCATTGTCTTATGGACCTGTACTAAGTGTCATCAAATCATGGCCATAGGGTCAAAATTGCCCCCCCCGTCACTATATTTTACATAGGCTTATATATGAAAGTCTAGAAAAATCTTCAGAAACCACAAGGCCTGGAGTTCAATATTTGGTTTGTAATATGGCCATATAGACATCTACCAAGTTTGTTCAAATCATGGCCCTGGGACCAAAATTGGCTCCGCCCTAGGGGGTTCGCTTTATTTTACAGACTTAAATAGGAAAACTAGAAAAATCTTCTTGTCAGAAACCTAAAGGCCTGGAGTTTAGATACTTTATATGTAATATGGTATAGTTGACATCTGTCAGCTTTGTGTAGTGTTATGGCCGGAATAAACTAACACGAGACGGTGGTGGCTGGCAATAGATTTATTCAGTCCCCAAGGTATCTGGCAAGGTCGTGCTGGGGGTGGTCTCGAGGCTGTAACAAGATCTCTCTAGGTATCCCACCAGATCTGCTTTCAAGACCCTTGACCGGTCAGCTTATATATTGGCTGGTTACCAGCCAGCCAGACAGTAAACATATGTATTATATAATAAGTGTCAACGACAGTCACAACTGAGACAGACGTAGCACAACTGATGCAACGGTCCTGACAGTAACCATATGTATTACATAACATTTGTTCACATTATGGCTCTAGGGTCTAAATTGGCACCGCGCCAATTGTTGTATTGGGGTTAACCGTCACTGCGATAGTATTTGAATCATATAGCGACGTCCAGCTAATTACAGGTGGAGGATCACTTGATAGACTTTTATAGGAAAAAACTAGAAAAAATATTTTTGTCAAAAACCACAAGGCTTGGAGTTTACATATTTGGTGTGTGTCCTACCATATACCAAGTTTGCTGCAATGATGGCCCTGGGGTCAAAATTGGCCCTGCCCCTGTGGTCACTTGATTTTACATAGACTTAAACAGGAGAGTCTTTAAAAAATCTTGTCAGAAACCACAAGATCATGGGTTTAGATATTTGGTATAAAACATGGCCTTGTGGACCTGAACCAAGTTTTCAGATCATGGCTTTTGGGTTTAAATTTGGTTCCACCCTAGGGGTCACTTGATTTTATAGCTATGGTCATCAGAATTTGGACCACAGGTACAGTTTTTGTGTGATTACGAATATTTTGCTGTACTTCTGCATGGATTTTTTATTCAGTATGACTGCTTTATAAAAGGTAATAAAAGCAATATTTTTCAGGTGAGCGATTCAGGACCATCTTGGTCCTCTTGAATAATTGTCTTAGATCTACAAGCTGGAGGATATTCTCTTATAAGGGGTCTTCTAAAAGCTTACAGACTGTTTGTACTATTTGCCTAATTGGAATACCGTACTACATCCCGTGTTTCAGGTGCGATAGAGGTGGGGATTGTGAATGTTTGTGTACAGAGTTGTCCAATTTTGCAGAGCACTGCAATAGCATTGGAGTCCATGTGTACTGGAGATCAAATCCGAGATGTCGTAAGTAAAGGAGAGACTTAGGAAAATGATTGCTTGTTATAGATAAATACACACCTGTCGTAAATCGTTGGTCATAAATACGACATACTTGCTGTAAGTAGATATGTCACCTGATGTTTAAAGAATAATCACCTGTAATATCAGAATAGAAAACCACCTGGCATGAGTCACTTGTCAGAAATAGAAGACTCAGTTAATATAAGTAGGATTCTCAAGTGTCGTGAGTAGAAGATATTCTTGTGAGAAAAATAACCTCTTGTGGTAAATAGAATAATCACTTAATCATTATATAGATATTTGCTGTCAGAAAAAAGAGCTATTTTGCATTTGTTTTAAGTAGGAGAATCATTAAAGAAATGTTATCCAGGTCAAAGTTTAAATTAGATTGTGACAATTATGCTTATGTATATGTTGAGAGTCACATTTTGATGAAATTAGTTATATTTTGTTGTCATCGTTCAAAACATAGACAATAAGAAAAGCATTGTTGATGTAAATTGAAATAAAAAAAAAAACCTTTTCAAAGGTTCACCATGTTGTGATGGGTGTGAAAGCTTGGCTTCGTTCATGTCGAGATAGAGATTTGTATAAGTTGCAATTTTTTTTTCTCATTCGACGTAAGAGAATATGTTCCATGTACTGTGAAGAAAGCTTAGCTTTTTTTATAACGTTGTTTATATGTCATGTATTCTATTACAATTTCTAGCCATCATGTGTGAGAATGGAACCATCTATTTTCCATGTGGACCGCCATTCCAGCCCACTTGTGAAGACCCTTACCCAGTCGACTATGACCACAACCTGTTACCTTGCAATGAAGGTTGCTTCTGTCCACCCGGGTTTGTTATGCACAGTGAGTGAAATCAGAAAATATTCATGTTTTTGATACAAGCATTCAAATGTTGTTCTGAAGAATATGAAGATACAAAGGAATGTTTAATATACTAATTAATGTCACATTTTTGAAGTACATAAGTTATGTTGAGCCGACTATAAAAAAAACCCTCATTTTTCGTTTAAAAGGCACTGTTATCCTTTTACTAAATTGTAAATTGCCCCGGTTATAAATATGTGCATGCAAACAAAGTATCCCCTCCCAATTCAATCTTGTTTTGCTAATAGCTAATTGTTGACTGCACTCTTATCCAGTTAAAAGGCGTGCTTAGAAAGCGACGTCTGAACAATGACATACGAAAGAGAATGTGAAGATTACAAAATTGATAATCAAAATAATTTTCTTCCGATATTCTAGTATCTTGAATCGATCGTAAGTATTCGAATGTTCATTTTTATTCCTACTTAATGTTAGGGTATTCTTTACTAAACACTGTGGTTACACTGTTGTTAACTTTAGATTTATATTACAGATGGACAATGCATTCCAATAGATCAGTGTAACTGCACCTACAATGGAGTTGTTTACCCGCCTGATTACGTCCTCACTGATGATTGTGAAACATGGTAAGTAATGTAATAACACTTGATCGTCATATCCTTTCGGTGAATGAATAAGTAAAACAAATCTAGGAATGTCCCAAAACTGTGTTTGATATATCTCCAGAAACTCGCTTAAATTACATGTATATTGATTTAGTGACAAATACTTTGTTTACTCTAAAGTTTCATATAAATATCATAGCTTAAATTGTTGGGTGACAATAAACACCAAACAACCGCCATCACCACTAACATCATGCTGATTTGTTTACAGCTCAAACTTTTCATCATAAGTTTACAACATCGACAGGACACATGCATGATATGTTGATTTTTTCCATTACCCTTCAGTGTTTTATGAACTGCCCCTGTGTTTTAGCTCGACTATTCGAAGAATAGGATGAACTATTGTATTCGCGTCGGCGTCTGCTTCGGCGTCAGTTTCGGCGTCTGCGTCCCAAGAAATGCTAAGGTTTTATTTAACATTGTCATTATTTCCATTATTACTCAATGGATGTCCCTCAAACTTCACACATGTGTTTGTCATCATCAAATCAACCAGTAAAAACAGGACAGTAACTCTTCCAAATATTTCTGCATAATTTATGGCCCTTTTTGGACCTAGAAAAATGTTAATCTTTAGTTTTACATTGCCATTATCTCCACATTAACTCGATGTCGATGTCTCGATGTCCCGCATACTTCACACATGCATTAGTCATTATTAGACCAACTTCTTTCCATGTCCCTCATAATTCATACATGAAATTGCATACCTGTGTTAGGGGTCACGCAAGAGTACATAACACTGACATGAATTATAAAATAGTTATGCCCCTTTTTAGCTCACCTGAGCAGAACTTTCTCTTGGTGAGCTATTGTGAACGCCTTTTGAAAGTGCGTCCAGCGTCATCATTTTTAAAAAAACCCAAACATTTCCTTATAAAACACTGAGCCAAATTTGATGAAAATTGACTGTGATGTTCCTTGCATGAAGCTCTACCAAAATTGCTCAAATGGTTATGGTCCGTTGCATATCTGGGTCACAGGAGCTAAAAACAGATTTTAAAGCAATATCTTTAAAAATCTTCTACTCCGAAACTGCAAGACCTAGAGCTTAGATATTTGGTGTGTAGCGTTGTCTTATGCACCTTTACCAAGTTTGTTCAAATCATGACCCTGGGATCGAAAATGGTCCCGACCCAGGAGTCACTTTTTTTTACGTAGACTTACATTGGAAAAAATAGAAAAATCTTTTAGTCAGAAACCACAAGGCCTTGGGTTTAGATATTTGGTGTGTAACATAACATGGCTAAGTAGACCTAAACAAAGATTGTTGAAATCATGGCTCTGGGGTCAAAATTGGTTCCGTCCGTAGGGGTCACTTAATTTTACATAGATTTGGTTCTGGTCCGTTTCATATCTGGGTCACAGGAGGTTAAAACAGATTTTTAAAGCAAAATCTTTAAAAATCTTCTACTCCAAAACTGCAAGGCCTAGAGCTTAGATATTTGGTCTGTGGCGTTGTCTTATGCACCTGTACCAAGTTTGTTCAAATCATGACCCTGGGGTCGAAATTGGCCCCGCACCAGGTGTCATTTGATTTTACGTAGACTTACATTGGAAAAACTAGAAAAATCTTCTAGTCAAAAACCACAAGGCCTCGAGTTTAGATATTTGGTGTGTAACATTGCTATGTAGACCTTAACAAAGATTGTTCAAATCATGGCCCTGGGGTTAAAATTGGTCCTGTCAAAGGGATCACTTAATTTTACATAGACTTGTATAGGAAAACCCTAAAAAGATCTTCTCAGAAAAGCCTGTAGTTATGGAGTTAAGATGTTTACTAGTGGACCTCAACCAAATCTGTTGCAATCATTGACCTGGTGTCAAAATTGACCCCACCCCAGGGGTCACTTGATTTTATATAGACTTATTAGAGCTATGACCTTCAACATTTGGATGCCAGGTACAGTTTTTGTGTGGAATTTAAATGATATTTTTGTACTTCTGCATGGATTATGTATTCAGTATAACTCATAACACAATATAGGCAATGAAGGGTATTTCTCAGGGGAGCGATTCAGGGCCATCTTGGCCCTCTCTTGTTAATTAATAATCTTTGGTGAGATTTTCAAACCGTCTCGTTTTTTACTTAACCCTTTGAGGTATTGTTTTGAAACCTCGAATACCTGTTCATGACCATCACCTCTACTTGTACATGGCAAGAGTATATAACTCTGTCTTGGATTTTGACATCATTATGCCCCTTTTCTGACTTGATTAATCTTTTTGTACATACTCACTTTTTTACTGAACTCTTTAAGATATTGTATGTTTGTTGTTCTTTTGTATATTTATATAATATATAGATTCTCATTTTGCCTTAAATTGAAATATCTATTCTTATGACAAGCATTCGAAAAGTCGAGCGTTTTGTTATACGGACAACTTTTGTTGATTTTCAGACTCCAGCTATGCCCTCAGGTTTAATAGATATTTGAGTGTGTTGCTCAAATTTGAGCCCGAGAATTTAATAAGTCTGTGTTTCAGAACACGGGTCCTGGATTATGCTTCCACAGTAACACATTCTGCCTGCCGTTTATCAGACTCAAGACTCAGATTTCAGCACTTTCTGAAAATTATTTCCACTCATTAATCTTAAACGCTACTATTTGTGTCCGACCGCTTCCACCTGTGAAACAATTGTCATTATTAATTTCCGTATGATGTATTTCGATTAACAAACATCAACAGTTTCAGAATAAGTCAAATAAAATAGCCAACTCAGATTTCTTCACTTGTTTCAAAATCTTAATCATTAAAATGTTACATTTATAGGCGATTTTAAATATGATTAAATATATTTAAGATAGGACATTCATGCAAGTTACAGATTGATGTGATGATGTGCGACGAATTACTGTACATCATTATCATTAATGCATATGTAATATGATAATACCCAAATGTTGACAAAATGTGAAATATGGATTATTCATACGAGTTGAAGGCTATTGAAACTATTTTTTAGAACTTCAAACAACCACATATAATGATGATTTTGTCAAATAAAAACGTTTTATTACCCCGCCATGAAAAGGTGATGGGCATGTAGTGCTAAACTTGGCCGTGTGTGTATGCATATACGTGTGTATGTGTTTCAGTGTGCCAGTGTATACAAGAAATCGCGTCTCGGCTGTAACTTTGTCGTGTTTTTAAATAACTTGGCACAAGTGATCCTTAAGAAAACACGATATGTCGCCTACAAGAACCAGGAAGCTAGTTTGAAGTCAGAGCACCAGGTAGACCTTGAAATCGTGTCAAGGCTGTAAATTTGTGTGAATTAATGTTTTGAAATAACAAATGATCTCTATGAGTAGATGATAATGTGAAAAAGAACCAAGTTGCTGGCTTCAATGTCGCCATCACAGTTGTTAGTTGTGTTTGAAAAGTGTGCAAGTAGTCCTGACCGGGCTCTCTCTTTGTTGTGTATAGTCATGTTTTTGAAATAATTTGACACAAGTAATCCTTAGTGCAAGAGAATGAATTGCGAACAAGTACTTGGTCACTTCATTGAAGGTCAAAGTCAAAGCTCTCGATTGACCATGTGTCTGATATTATTTGGCACAAATTATTCCAAAAACCGGACAATGTGCTGCAAACAAGGACCAGTCACTTTTTTCAGAGTCAAGGTCGCAACATTAGGTTGACCTTAAAAGCATATTCGGACTGTTACTCTGTTGTATATGGTCGAGTTTTGAAATAATAACGCTAGCTTCAAGGTCAGGGTCACATCACTCAGTTGACCTTAGAGTCTGTGTAAACAAATGTATATAGTTTTTCTTGTGTATTGTCTTATTTAGACATAATAATCACTTGTTAGCAAGATTCAGGTTGCTAGAGTCGGGGTTCAAGTTCACACTACTCGGTTGACCTTAAAATATCCAAGCAATCGTGTCCTGGTTTTAACTTTGTTGTGTATGGTCGTGTTTCTTTTAATGTTTTGCTTCTTTAATATCCCCTTTATTAAATTGCGACAGGCATATGTGTGTGTGTGTGCCAGTCTTGTCAAGCAATCATGTCCCGGCTGTAACTTCGTTGTGTAGGTTTTTTTTTTTTTTTTTTTAAATAACTTGGCACAAGTAATCCGTTGGTTGCTAACACGAACGAGGTCGCTAGCTTGAAGATCACATCACTTTGTCAGGGTCTCAGTGCTCATTTGGTCTTAAAATGATTTTCTTTTGTATTTCCAGTTTCCAATCACATTCACTGACATATATATATATCTAATGAACAAAATGGCAGGAACATCCGTGTCCCAGACACTTTTATATATAAAATGTTTTCTGTTTTGTCATTCTGAAGAAATCATTTTATTCATTTCAATCATCGTGTTCTTTTTCATCATATTCTTTTTTCATGTTGATAAAATAAATAAACATATCTTTGAAATAAAACGTTGGCATATTGATTATCATTGATCATTGCCTTTTATGTATGTATACTTAAAAAATATGTTGACATAAAATTTTAATAACTAAATATTGTGATCTTGTTTATGTAGAAAAAAATGTTATGTTTGTATAATCGGTAAAAGTGTGTGTTATTCGAATTTTCTCAGCATGAGCTAAAATGCAAAATTCTTTACCACCTGCACTACTCTAAAACATGTGTTTGTACATTGCTTTATGAAATCCTTTCGTTGACACAAATTTTCTTTTCTAAATTGAGTTATAATTAACATACCCTTTATTGATTCTTATTTAGTCTGAAATAATGGACTGAATAAAAAAAGTCCAGGCAGCAGTTTAGTGGGGGAAATATAGGAATACATTACGCTTTTTTCAACCTTGGCCCCCCTTCCCTCTTTACAATGAAGTTTATTCAAGGTGCTTTTGCCGGGATATGCATATTCAGTGATAAGTTTACAATTTAATTAGTAATTGTCAATAAAATGTATTCATGTAAAGAACCAACTTAACATGCTAATACATCTTATGTACGATTCCTTTTTTTAGCGTATGTGAAAACGCATCAATGGTATGTGACGGCAATGTATGCAACTGTACAGAAGACGAGTTCAGGTGTGATGACGAAACATGTGTATCGAACTATACCGTGTGTGATGGAGTCTTTGATTGTCCAGATGGTTCCGATGAAAATAATTGTGGTGAGGAAAGTATTTACTTAAATCTGTTTCCAGTTTAACTAAAGCAAGATGGAAGAAAATGCATGTTTGGCCTGCTTTAAGAAGTTTGTAAGCTAAACAACTGGTTTATAACAAAGCTGAATAACAAATGATTATTTTCAGTAATATTTCAGATAGTTTTCCAGATACCCTAGGTACTCTGTCTCAAGTGAAAATTATATTAAGTTATGCAAGATCCTTTAATATACAGTGTATTCAAAGATTTCTGATACGCAATATGCCTAATTATGCAAGAGATTTTTACGAACAAAATATAACCCTTACATAATACATTACATTGGCATGATGCGTTTTAATTACTTTCATGAAAAATATCCCGATAATTTAAATTACTTGTATTATGATAAAACATGTAATGGTTGACCTGTTTTATGTTCGAATTCTTCCAGTACCTTTAATAATGCGATTTTTTCTTAAGAACGAATCACCTCTCCTGAATAATCAATATATGTGAACGCAAAGGGGCAGGTGAACATTTTAAAATGTGACAGAAAATTAATAAGAAACTTAAGCGAATATCTTACTCAGAAACAAATGCAATTTATGTCAACATTTATAATTTGATAAGGGCGCCGTAGTCAGGTGATAGCCTGCATGATTGTTGATCCTTATATTGTGAATACAAATCCCGCTATGTGAACGTTTTCTTAGGCGTTCCCAATGAAAAAGTATTGTTCCAATCCAGGAAATCTCAAGATGGAAAATAATAATTCGATTATTATATGAAACTTGAGTCCATATTGTCGAAACGAGAAATAAGTTCAGCGTTGTTTTAGTATATGAAAACTGTAGAGATAAAAATAGTTATACAATATTATTTTTAGAAGTTAAAAGATATATTTTCTTATGTAAAACGAAACAAATTTTACCAAACTGTCCATCAATGATGAATAGCTTAAAATTTCAGACTTTTGTGAATACCTTAATTGATATTTGACCCAAAATAAAACAAAAGCAAATTAAATCTTAATCATGACAACTCATTCATAGAAAATATATATTTGGTGATTTTGTTTTTTCCCTCATGTTTGCTTTTTCAATGCTTTGTGTTCTTTTTTTCAAACCCTATAAGTTATTACTGATAATATATTGCATAAATTGTATATATCTTATGCCTAATGTTTTACGGTGTGGAGTGGGATGACCTTGACCCACACACATCTATTGACGAGGAAAATAAATGGGGTGACCCTGATTATAGGGATCTGAAAAAAGCTTTAATTGATAGTTAAGGAGAAAAAAAAAGAAGAAAAAACTTGTCTATGACTTGGTATCGAATTAAGGTAACACTACATTTGTCTTATCTAGACTGAGTCTACTTTAGACTGAACTACTGTCGTTCGATTATTTAACCCAAGCAAACAGACAAATAATTTGAGTTTACAAAAATAAGACTTTATTTAGAATTATCGGAAACGGTTTACAGTTCATCATTTACACATTCTATTAACATTGTATGATAGAAAAAAATAGATGATAGTGTTTAAAATTAAAATAATATAATGATTGTTATAAAAACTAAAACTAAATTTAAACCTTTTCTAACATTTAAATTTCATAAATAATTTGACCTTTCCGATTGAATCACAATATTAATAACTGGATCGGTGTTTTTTCTCTTACTTTCAAATCATTTTTTTTTAATTTCTACTCTATTGAACAAATAAATATTTGATTACTTTCAGATAAAAAAAATGCTTTTTCAGGAATTCACCATACAATGTAATATTTACCATCATTTTGATTTTGATTGTCTTCAAGGATCCACGACTACACCGTGTTTGCCTGACGACTTTATCTGCAACGACGGATCACAATGTATAAGTCAACACTATGTTTGTGACAACGTGACAGACTGTATAGATGGATCTGATGAGGAAAACTGCAACAGTATGTTTCATGGAATGCAATCGTATATTTGTTGTCGATAAAAATATGAAAGGATTTGTGCTAAAAGGCTATGTTCTTACTAGGTGAACCAAATTAGGAAGACTTATATTCGTGAAGACACCATGGAAACTTCAATGAAATATTTTACCCCATTTATAGTATTTTTGCTGCTATTTTCAGTTTGAAAAAAAAGTTTTCGCACTGAACAAAACTGAATATGTCTTATGGTTGTCGGATTGATATTTGGTGGTTTTTGAAAATGGATGTTTTGGCGGTAATTTTATTTTTGCGCTCCCTCGCTGGCGCGCCGGCATAAAACTCCCATGTATAAAAATCTTTATCGTTCTAGAGTTGTTGTCCTTTTGCTAATGTAAGTTTGAAGCAAAGAATTAGCGCAGGTATGATTTTCAATAAACATTTTTGAAAATATTGCTTTTTGTTACGGGGGTGTATGAACATGCAGTCATAAGGAATGTTTTGCCTTGATCATAGCATAAATAGTTTTTCGAACAGGTAAAATACCTGTACATGCGATGCGAAAACAAGCACTTTTATATGAAAAGGCCGATTGTTTGAAAAGGGACCATTGTGAATATACTTGAGTAAAATGTAAAATGGCACTGCATATGATGATAATTAGGCGCTTCACCGGAATATGAAAGGCAAAACAAAATAAGAAATATTTCGCGTAAATCAGACACATGTGTTCTGCTACCTAGGAATGTAGCATTCTCTAACCAGGTTCTAATGATGATAATAGGGTAAAATCGAGAAGGAACGGCAGACCCTCATAATTGAGGCGCTAGATGGGAAATCAAAGGTGAAAAAGGAAATGGAAAGGGTTAGAATAATGTTGAATAACCGAACAATCTTGTGTTTATCAGTAGCAAAACAAAATTCATATATATATATATATATATATATATATATATGCCTCGGAAAATATTATTTTTTCTTTTATAACACTTGAAAGAAAATATGATTCGGTGAAAAAATTCTGCAGACCACTTTGCATTCTTTACGACTGTCCATCTTTAGTTTATGCTGGGACGATATCTATCATATCCATGTAGCTACTATGTTGATACCCCTAAAAAAATTGATCATCCGTGTCCATTTGCCACTTTTTAAATCATAACTTTATCTTTTGTCAAACAAATGATTGAACTGCACAATGCTATTTTTAAGTGAATATTTAAGTTTTTAAGTCTGTTCATATGTGTGTATTTGACTACACTTTTAAAAGTAGATTTAAAAATCCAGCTAAAATCGGTATTGAAACATGTAAATAAAACTTTCTGATAAAAAAGAACTCACTTTTATATTTATTTCATTCGTTATCCCAAAACAAAGATACCATTTTCTAAATGACTACTTATGTTTTAGGGGAATAAACATATTTGTTCAAATCCATTTCTTTTCTAATTTCATGTTTTACGATTTGTTTTATCATAATTATTCATGTGTATAGAATATTTTTAGTTATTTTTTTCCTTTATCGATACATTTCGTTAAAAAGATTCCATTTAAGAATTAATAGGTGTCTGCAATATATTCAGTCGTCCTCGGTCGAAGGACATGTTTTGTATAAAATATCTCAACCTATAATATTCAATTAATTGGATCATTTTAAGTTAGAATACGTTTATTATTTTAAAGAAGACAGACTATTCATTAACTTTTAAGATTGCACGGACGAAGATGATTACAGATGTAACTCGACACAATTGAAATGCATACCTCCAACATTTTTATGTGATGGATATCCTGATTGTCCAAACGCGGATGATGAGTATGGCTGTTCAACCACCACGTCTACAATTACAACAATATCCACAAACGTAACAACAACCACTACGCCAACAATTACAACAACATCCATACCAGTATGTGATGAAGAGAGTGGAATGGAGAGGCCAGCGCTTGTTCCTGTAGACAACATACAGATAGAGTCTGACTCGAATTATTCATATGATGAAGATGATGCAGACAGCTTACGGTAGGTTTAATTCTCTTTTCTCGTGTGGTATTATTTTGCATGACCATTGATAATGATAAAAGATCATCGTGATATATGTGTCTTATGTATTGCCTTAGTTTGGTGCAGAAAATATCGTTCAGGGGTAAGCAAGGAACTAACAAAAGACAACTAGATTACAATTACGACTGTGTGGGTTACATGTAAAATGGAATAATTTGGAAAGTTATTTTGGTATGTACACGCCGGACTGGCTGCTGTAAACATTTATGCATTTACATTTTGAATTTTATCTCTTCACAGGCCATCGTCGGAAACACCTTTCAATATGAGTAATAGCGGTGCTTCGAGTGTTAAGATAAATATATCTTTCGAAAGTCCTGTCGAACTAGGAAAAGTGTTCCTCATCGATCCTGATGGTGTTGACAATTTCATTGTTTGGATAAAAAATAACGGTGTTTGGGGTCCTGCAAATGTAAGTATTTTTCTTATAAATGAACATGAACTTGTGATTCAGATTGTGTCCTAATAGTTTTGTGCACGCCAGTTAGGCGTGCAAATTGCGTGCCTTATTATTAAATATAAATTGTTTAGCGAATTTCTTTGACATAACAATATAAATGTTCATTTGCGTGTAAATTGGTACCACGTTAATGAGTGCCAGCATGTGTGTCTGTAAAAATGCACATTCTCTGTCATTATACTTCTGAATGAAATTAAAGTATCACGACATGTCGTTGGAAACAGACGACAGGTAACACAAGAAAGAAAAATAACTTTAGTTGATATCATTATTGATATAAGCAATAACTCTCCGATTTCGGCTCTTCCCGTTTCGTCATCGGATATCTCCAATTTATTTGAAGGTACGATCTGCGGATGGCATAGTTAAATTTTCGGATGCATACAATGTTTATAAGTTTTTAAAGATAACATTGTTTGTGTGGCATTCATTATGTAAATGAATGCATTTTCGCTAATATTGATTATGTCTCGTTTCATATCAGCTCACCACCACAAAACCACTCGCCAACATACCAAACCATCAATGTGTGAAGAGTGATGGAGGGAGGCTGTCTTAACAATACAGTAAGCTGACAATATTCTAAAGATGGAGAAGCTTCGAGGTTAATTCCTTTTTCGGTGTTATTCTACCATGTAATGATAAATCACTGATTGTGCTATTATTGCTAGTTGTGCAGAAAATATCGTTCGGTACAAGACTAAAAAGACAACAATTACATCACGTGGTTACAGTAAGGAATAATTTGGAAAGTATTGTTTACACGCCGATGCTGCGTACATTTCATTTACATTTTATATCTCTTCACAGGCCATCGTCGGAAACACCTTTCAATATGAGTAATAGCGTGCTTCGAGTGTTAAGATAATATATCTTTCGAAAGTCCTGTCGAACTAGGAAAAGTGTTCCTCTCGATCCTGATGGTGTTGACAATTTCATTGTTTGGATAAAAAATAACGGTGTTTGGGGTCCTGCAAATGTAAGTATTTTCTTATAAATGAACATAACTTGTGATTCAGTTGTGTCCTAATAGTTTGTGCACGCCAGTTAGGCGTGCAAATTGCGTGCTTATTATAAATATAAATTGTTTAGCGAATTTCTTTGACATAACAATATAAATGTTCATTTGCGTGTAAATTGGTACCACGTTAATGAGTGCCAGCAGTGTGTCTGTAAAAATGCACATTCTCTGTCATTATACTTCTGAATGAAATTAAAGTATCACGACATGTCGTTGGAAACAGACGACAGGTAACACAAGAAAGAAAAATAACTTTAGTTGATATCATTATTGATATAAGCAATAACTCTCCGATTTCGGCTCTTCCCGTTTCGTCATCGGATATCTCCCATTTTATTTGAAGGTACGATCTGCGGATGGCATAGTTAAATTTTCGGATGCATACAATGTTACTGATGTGATGATACTTGTCACAAAACAGAAGATGGAGATGGAGTGTTCAAAATAGATTTACGTATTTGCCAACGTATGTGCAATTGTCATAGTCTATTTAATATTGAAATTGTATTGAAATTAACATGATTAGGACATTAAACAATATGTCTTTAATAATATCAATAAAAAAAAGGAGTCTATCAGATTTGTCTTCCAGTTGTTATTTTTGTAATTGACAACAATTAACAACAAGAGCAATATTATTTGGGCTGTCAAAGCGTATATATTCATCATAACGTTAATGTCTTTTTGTAATAGGAAATTCAAAACATTTTGTTTTTGGTGTTGGCCATTCTCAATAGTTATGGTAAGATTGAATGCATTATTTTTCGGCCTAGATTAATCTGATTATGTCTCCGTTTTCATAAGTACAAACGACTACAACCGCACCAACAACAACCACTACGCCAACAATTACAACAACATCCATACCAGTATGTGATGAAGAGAGTGGAATGGAGAGGCCAGCGCTTGTTCCTGTAGACAACATACAGATAGAGTCTGACTCGAATTATTCATATGATGAAGATGATGCAGACAGCTTACGGTAGGTTTAATTCTCTTTTCTCGTGTGGTATTATTTTGCATGACCATTGATAATGATAAAAGATCATCGTGATATATGTGTCTTATGTATTGCCTTAGTTTGGTGCAGAAAATATCGTTCAGGTGTAAGCAAGGAACTAACAAAAGACAACTAGATTACAATTACGACTGTGTGGGTTACATGTAAAATGGAATAATTTGGAAAGTTATTTTGGTATGTACACGCCGGACTGGCTGCTGTAAACATTTATGCATTTACATTTTGAATTTTATCTCTTCACAGGCCATCGTCGGAAACACCTTTCAATATGAGTAATAGCGGTGCTTCGAGTGTTAAGATAAATATATCTTTCGAAAGTCCTGTCGAACTAGGAAAAGTGTTCCTCATCGATCCTGATGGTGTTGACAATTTCATTGTTTGGATAAAAAATAACGGTGTTTGGGGTCCTGCAAATGTAAGTATTTTTCTTATAAATGAACATGAACTTGTGATTCAGATTGTGTCCTAATAGTTTTGTGCACGCCAGTTAGGCGTGCAAATTGCGTGCCTTATTATTAAATATAAATTGTTTAGCGAATTTCTTTGACATAACAATATAAATGTTCATTTGCGAACGCACAACAAAACCACTACGCCAACATTCAACAACATCCATACGTATGTGATGAAGAGGTGGAATGGAGGCCAGCGCTTGTTCTGTAGACAACATACAGATGAGTTGACTCGAATTATTCATATAGAGTATGCAGACAGTACGGTAGGTTTAATTTTTTTGTGTGGTATTTTTGCATGACATGTAATGATAAGATCATCGTGATATTGTGTTTATGTATTGCTTAGTTTGGTGCAGAAATATCGTTCAGGTAAGCAAGGAACTAACAAAGACAACTAGATTACAATTACGACTGTGTGGGTTACTGTAAAATGGAATAATTTGGAAAGTATTTGGTATGTACACGCCGGATGGTGCTGTAAACATTTATGCATTTACATTTTGATTTATTCTTACAGGCCTCGTCGGAACACTTTCATATGAGTATAGCGGTGCTTCGAGTGTTAAGATAAATATATCTTTCGAAAGTCCTGTCGAATAGGAAAGTGTTCTCATCGATCCTGTGGTGTTGACATTTCATTGTTTGGATAAAAAATAACGGTGTTTGGGGTCCTGCAAATTAAGTATTTTTCTTTAAATGAACATGAACTTGTGATTCAGATTGGTCTATTTTTGTGCACGCCAGTTAGGCGTGCAATTGCGTGCTTATTATTAAATATAAATTGTTTAGCGAATTTCTTTGACATAACAATATAAATGTTCATTTGCGTGTAAATGGTCCACGTTATGGTGCAGCATGTGTGTCTGTAAAATGCCATTTTGTCATTATTCTGATGAATTAAGTATCACGACATGTCGTGGAAACAGACGACAGTAACAAAGAAAGAAAAATAACTTTAGTTGATACATTATTGATAAGCAATACTCTCGATTCGTCTTCTTTCGTAGGATATCTCAATTATTTGAGGTACGATCTGCGGATGGCATAGTTAAATTCGGATGCATACAATGTTATGATGTGATATACTTGTCAACAAAAGAAGATGGAGATGGAGGTTAAATAGTTTACGTATTGCAACGTATGTGCAATTGTATAGTTATTTAATATTGAAATGTTTGAATTAACATGATTAGGACATTAATACATATATCTGTTATTAATAACATCATAAAAAAAGGAGTCTAATAGATTTGTCTTCCAGTTGTTATTTTTGTAATTGACAAAATTAACTTCATTGAGCTAATATTTTGGGTGTCAAGGCGTATATTATTCATCATAACGTTATGTTTTTTGTATAGGAAATTCAAAACATTTTGTTTGGTGTTGGCCATTCTCAAATAATTTATGCATTGGTAAGATTGATTAATGCAATTATTTTTCGGCCTAGATTAATCTGATTATGTCTCCGTTTTCATAAGTACAAAACGACTACAATCGCATCAACAAAACCACTCGCCAACAATTAACAACAACATCCATACCAGTATGTGTATGAAGAGTGGAATGGAGAGGCCAGCGTTGTTCCTGTAGAAACATACAGATTAGAGTCTGACTCGAATTTCATATGATGAAGATGATGCAGACAGCTTACGGTAGGTTTAATTCTTTTCTCGTGTGGTATTATTTGCATGACCATTGATAATGACTAAAAATCATCGTGAATATGTGTCTTATGTATTGCCTTAGTTTGGTGCAGAAATGATCGTTCACGGTTGTAAGCAAGGAACTAACAAAAGACAACTAGATTCAATTACGACTGTGTGGGTTACTGTAAAATGGAATAATTTGAAGTTATTTTGGTATGTACACGCCGGACTGGCTGCTGTAAACATTTATGCATTACATTTTGATTTTATTCTTCACAGGCATCGTCGGAAAAAACCTTTCAATATGAGTAATAGCGGTGCTTCGAGTGTTAAGATAAATTATTTTCGAAAGTCCTGTCGAATAGGAAAAGTGTTCCTCATCGATCCTGATGGTGTTGACAATTTCATTGTTTGGATAAAAAATAACGGTGTTTGGGGTCCTGCAAATGTAAGTATTTTTCTTATAAATGAACATGAACTTGTGATTCAGATTGTGTCCTAATAGTTTTGTGCACGCCAGTTAGGCGTGCAAATTGCGTGCCTTATTATTAAATATAAATTGTTTAGCGAATTTCTTTGACATAACAATATAAATGTTCATTTGCGTGTAAATTGGTACCACGTTAATGAGTGCCAGCATGTGTGTCTGTAAAAATGCACATTCTCTGTCATTATACTTCTGAATGAAATTAAAGTATCACGACATGTCGTTGGAAACAGACGACAGGTAACACAAGAAAGAAAAATAACTTTAGTTGATATCATTATTGATATAAGCAATAACTCTCCGATTTCGGCTCTTCCCGTTTCGTCATCGGATATCTCCAATTTATTTGAAGGTACGATCTGCGGATGGCATAGTTAAATTTTCGGATGCATACAATGTTACTGATGTGATGATACTTGTCAACAAAACAGAAGATGGAGATGGAGTGTTCAAAATAGATTTACGTATTTGCCAACGTATGTGCAATTGTCATAGTCTATTTAATATTGAAATTGTATTGAAATTAAATGATTAGGACATTAAACAATATGTCTTTAATAATATCAATAAAAAAAAGGAGTCTATCAGATTTGTCTTCCAGTTGTTATTTTTGTAATTGACAACAATTAACAACAAGAGCAATATTATTTGGGCTGTCAAAGCGTATATATTCATCATAACGTTAATGTCTTTTTGTAATAGGAAATTCAAAACATTTTGATTTTGGTGTTGGCCATTCTCAATAGTTATGGTAAGATTGAATGCATTATTTTTCGGCCTAGATTAATCTGATTATGTCTCCGTTTTCATAAGTACAAACGACTACAACCGCACCAACAACAACCACTACGCCAACAATTACAACAACATCCATACCAGTATGTGATGAAGAGAGTGGAATGGAGAGGCCAGCGCTTGTTCCTGTAGACAACATACAGATAGAGTCTGACTCGAATTATTCATATGATGAAGATGATGCAGACAGCTTACGGTAGGTTTAATTCTCTTTTCTCGTGTGGTATTATTTTGCATGACCATTGATAATGATAAAAGATCATCGTGATATATGTGTCTTATGTATTGCCTTAGTTTGGTGCAGAAAATATCGTTCAGGTGTAAGCAAGGAACTAACAAAAGACAACTAGATTACAATTACGACTGTGTGGGTTACATGTAAAATGGAATAATTTGGAAAGTTATTTTGGTATGTACACGCCGGACTGGCTGCTGTAAACATTTATGCATTTACATTTTGAATTTTATCTCTTCACAGGCCATCGTCGGAAACACCTTTCAATATGAGTAATAGCGGTGCTTCGAGTGTTAAGATAAATATATCTTTCGAAAGTCCTGTCGAACTAGGAAAAGTGTTCCTCATCGATCCTGATGGTGTTGACAATTTCATTGTTTGGATAAAAAATAACGGTGTTTGGGGTCCTGCAAATGTAAGTATTTTTCTTATAAATGAACATGAACTTGTGATTCAGATTGTGTCCTAATAGTTTTGTGCACGCCAGTTAGGCGTGCAAATTGCGTGCCTTATTATTAAATATAAATTGTTTAGCGAATTTCTTTGACATAACAATATAAATGTTCATTTGCGTGTAAATTGGTACCACGTTAATGAGTGCCAGCATGTGTGTCTGTAAAAATGCACATTCTCTGTCATTATACTTCTGAATGAAATTAAAGTATCACGACATGTCGTTGGAAACAGACGACAGGTAACACAAGAAAGAAAAATAACTTTAGTTGATATCATTATTGATATAAGCAATAACTCTCCGATTTCGGCTCTTCCCGTTTCGTCATCGGATATCTCCAATTTATTTGAAGGTACGATCTGCGGATGGCATAGTTAAATTTTCGGATGCATACAATGTTACTGATGTGATGATACTTGTCAACAAAACAGAAGATGGAGATGGAGTGTTCAAAATAGATTTACGTATTTGCCAACGTATGTGCAATTGTCATAGTCTATTTAATATTGAAATTGTATTGAAATTAACATGATTAGGACATTAAACAATATGTCTTTAATAATATCAATAAAAAAAAGGAGTCTATCAGATTTGTCTTCCAGTTGTTATTTTTGTAATTGACAACAATTAACAACAAGAGCAATATTATTTGGGCTGTCAAAGCGTATATATTCATCATAACGTTAATGTCTTTTTGTAATAGGAAATTCAAAACATTTTGATTTTGGTGTTGGCCATTCTCAATAGTTATGGTAAGATTGAATGCATTATTTTTCGGCCTAGATTAATCTGATTATGTCTCCGTTTTCATAAGTACAAATGACCACAACCGCACCAATTGACAACAATTAAAAACAAGAGCAATTATTTTCTGCTTTCAAGGGATGTATATTTATCAGGACGTTCATATGAATTCATAACGGGAAATTATAAGCTTTTAATTTTGGTGTTGGCTATTTTCAATAGTTAAGGTAAGATTGAGTGCATTATTCTTCTACTCAGATCAATATGGTTATATCTCCGTTTTCCTTAGTACAAACTACCACAACCGCACCAACAACTACCACTACGACAATCACATCTTCGAAATTGACTGAATGTACTTTTTTCAACGCAATGGCTCTACCTGCTGTATTGACACTAGAAAATATAACGTTCAGTCCCGATTACAGCTTTTATGATGCGTATGAATTGAAGTAAGTTACCGTAAAGTAGTTGCTTCTATAGAAAAAATATATTTTCTTTTTCTTCTGTTGAATAATTTCTCAATGGCTCTGTCAAAAACTTTTACCCCATTTATATTTAAAGGAATTCGGTAAAACATTTAATTTTTTTCTGATTGAAAGACTAACTGGAGAAAATCAAACTTTCAAGAGTAAGTGGTAAGTTCCTCCTAAAAGGGGATTGAGATAAGTTTTATGTCCTAAAATGGGTTTGCGATAACTTTCATTTCCGAAAATTGGGGATACCCTGTTACTCCAAATTTGAAAATACAAAGCACATACACACATACATAAACATCAGTTTGAAGTAAATGAAACATATATTGTTATTGTTTTGTTTTTTTTTCATTTTTTTTACTGTTGCGCAGAGAAGCGGGTAAAATCGGGATTTACCTTATTACGCATTGTTTAACAACCATTTTGAGATATTATTTGTAAAATTTCCAACAAATGTTCTCTTTATCAAAATAAAGTCTAAGTAGAAGTACAACAAACCTGTCAACCACTTATGGGGACCGGAGAAATTTAAAAATCATGATGGAAATTTATAAAAAATGTATTAGATTATTGAGAGTAATTTGAAACCTGTTTTATCATTATTTACTAATACCTAAGTCACATTTGCTCTAAAGTGCTGCTACGGTGGCCATACGTCCTTTAAAACGAGAGATACCTGCTGCCGCAGAAAACCTTCGGTGACCTCAAAGTCTCCCTGGGGCATATCCCTATAATTTACAGGCCGTAGGGTCGCCGTAGAATTGAAAAATAGCGAGGAGTTATAGCATTTTTTAGCCCTGCGGTCGCCGTAGGAAATCGACCCGCCGAAGCCAGACCGTAGATCTCTTCAGGGTGACCCTACGTCGAGCGTACGTTGGCCTTGCGTTTGCTGTGCGGCTGCCGTAGATTCTTATTAATTTTATTTGATCTTATCGGAACCCAATAAATTCAATGGGCGCCATTCGTCATTCGTAAGGCGGTCTTAACGGTGCCCGTACGGTAAATTTGCAACTTAATGCCACCGCCCGGCTTCCGTATGTCAGCCATACACACAACCCCGTGACAGCCTGCACCATTTGCATTTATATATATAATTGTTGTGCTGCAGTATTTAGGTCCATGTACCAATGCTTCACTTACTGATAATGACATTTTAAACGCCGGTGTAAAAATTAATAATAAAATACTTCAAAATATTGAAGCAAATCCCATGATTTTACTTATAGACACTACGTATTTAAAGATTCAGTAAAAATTGTTAAAAACAACACATTTTACGTAGCTATGAGAATTTTAAAGACAAACTTGTCCTGTTTCTGTATGTAGAATATATAGAAATGTTTAGCCAGGACTTGGAAAACAATTTACACATCTTATAACAAATATGTATTTTGTAATTATATTCCTTCTTTGTTTATTCGCCGCAAAACTGAATATCATAACTCAAGTTACAGAAGGTAAAATACATCAAAACTTTACAATTGATTGTCTAGTACTTTTGGACGATGATATTCTCTTTAAGATTTTAATATCATTGTATTAGAGTCTTAATATATTATATGGTCCCATACCGGCACCGCAGGGACATCGTAAATCGACCGTGTCTTCAGTATCATAAAAGTATAGTCACCCTACGGCTACCGTAGGTATGCCGCACGGCGGCCGTGCGTCATAATTTAAAGGTCGTACGGATGCCACAGGCTTTCGGCCACTAAAAATTCAAAATACGCCGTGCGGCTACCCTAACATATGTGGCTGCTATTGGATGCGACAGTGGAGTTTATTTGCCGTGGCAAATGTGACTTAGGTATTAACTAAGGTATTAACTACATCCGAGTATTCTCAAATATTTTGGTTGACACATATCTGTAAATAAAATGTTGAACAAACTTGTTGACAGCAACGAAAAACAGCCGGAGATCAATTGGCCTTTTGTATGGAAAGGCTATGTTACAACTTAACGATACGCATTTTTAACTACGAACTATATTACAATAAACGATAAAGATTTAGTTTATTTGGTGCCGAGTATAGGGTTGTCTTTATGTTTTATGTTTTAAGTTTTATGTTTTTATCAATTCAGGACTCGACAAGCTTACTGCTAAACAAGACATGCTGCTTTGCACTATTTTCCGATAACAGAGATTCTACTCAAATTATTTTTTCCTTATTTTGTAGTTGAATATTTACCAATACATAGCATGTATCACAACATATTTCTTTTTCAGGACTAATTCACCGACGCCGTTTCAGATAGCCCAATCTGATTCGAATGTTACAATCACGATACCATTCAATACGGTTGGTGTTACCGTTGTAGTTGGCATGGTCAATTTGACACAAGTGGACGGAATTGGAAACTACACAGTCATTCTTGAAAATGAAACACATGTATTTACTGAACAGGTACGCTGATACTAAATATCGGAAAATGCATACGTTCTAAAGTATCAAAAATGATTGTGAAGTGGATGATGTTGCGATAGGAGTTGCCATGATCCCTAAATATATGGATGTTAGCAGACTTGATTATAAAAACAGGTTTTTGTATATTCTTTTTGTCGTTCCTTAAAATTGAAGGTAGAAGTAGAACTTGGTGGTCCTACATCAAGAAAGCAAAACTGGTTTTGTGTCATTGTCTAGATCTTTCAATTACATATTGTCATAACTAATGTATGTTTACAATGTCTGAAACTGAGATACTGGAATACAAGCAACAAAAATTAACGCATTTAGATTCCCAATACTTGACACAAAGTAGTGTGTTTTTATTAGTTCAATGCTGTGCTAGTCTCTGTCTGATGACCGGACTTAACAGAAATAAAAGGAACTTTAAGGAAACCTTCCTCCAGCGTGTATAGAGTGTATCTATGGTTTTAATGTGGTGCCTTTGTTCACATTGAAAATGCTGGGCGATATTATATGATTTGAGTACTTTTGCAGTAATAATTATTCTATTGACTATTTTTTGTGTTTACTTACATGCGTTTTTTTTTTACTTGTATATATTACAGGATACAGCCGCCGGTGACGCTGTGTACTTTTTTGGAACCAGCAATATATCTACAGTAGAAATAATTGTTACAAAAATGCCTTTGGGATTAGGAGAGTTCACGCTTGATATTCGAGTCTGTTATGGTATGTTATAACATTTCAATACAATCTAAACATGTGATTAGTAAACTGAACCTTAATTACTCATCTGTTTTGATCAAGCTGACATACAAATGTAATTGTAGCCGATCATTGACGCGTACACATACTTAAATTGGAACAGTTCTGTCAAAGATTAGCATCAGGAAAAAGACATTTTAGTGAAATTATTAAAAACATCATTGTTTAAGATGAATCCGACCTTACGTTATAAACTGATCGGAGGGTCAATTGTACTGGGTTTTACGCAAGGAATGACATCATAAATTACGTGACGCACGCGAGGTGATCCCGCCAAATTTGACATCTTTTGTTAATAACACAGCTAATTTCTGGCCTTTAAAGCATTAAGAATTACGGACCCTAATAAGCATTGTCAAGAAAATAATGAAGCCTTATTTTATTTTAATTAATATTATGAAAGCAATTTATTTCCAGATTTAAAACACTTTTTACCATGTAAAACTTGAGATATTCATATTTGAAGATGGTAACCCCCAAGCTCGGAAAATGAAGAAAATTAAGTGGATACCTACATTACAAAACAAGGTGTATTTTTTTTCAAATGTAACTCTAGAATATCCAAATATATGTTTTTATAGTGTACATTCATCACTCTCATGAAAATAATAATCAAATAACTATAATATGTTCATCTTTTTATTTTTCAGTATCATAAATGCTTCAAAAAGAGTCCCGGCAATTCTTTTTTTCCCTAATTCTAAAACCTTGTTCCATTTATTTTCTCTTTTTGTAAAAAGTATGTTTTATTTCAATCAAAATAAAATTAATATTTCATATCTACAACATTTGAGAAAATGACTGACCAAATTACAGGAGATTTTACCATGGATATTTCATTTAAAAGCTTATTTAACAAAATAGGTATCAGGTTTCAAAATGTCGAAAATTGGCCGAAAATATTCTTGATTCAATATTAATTAAAGATCTTAAATTTTATACATCTTTTGGAGAAAGGAAAACATAGAAAGTCATCTAGGAGTTGTCCCACACTAAATTTAAAAATTTAAAAACAGTTCTAAAGTGAATTTAAGCAGGAAATCATTAAATTGATAACTGTTAGCCGAAACAGAAAATTAGAACAGAACATTTGAAATCCGAAATGCTGTGACAGATATTTGACAGCAATAATGGTCAGTGTGCAAATATAATATGATATAGACAAATGCATTGTATATTGTATAACAAAATGGATTATTTCACAAACTGCTCTTATCACATGATAACCACATACAGTAAAATTTCATTATTTCTTGAAATATTCACACAGTTTTGGAATCACACTTTCTAGCACTGTTTTAGTATTTGTAACACGTGGTTGTCCTTCAGAGTTCTTGCAAGTAAACGTGTTATGCAAGCCATCTTCTCCCTTGCGGAGAAATATTTTCTTCAGGCTATTCAAGTTCAGGCCTGAACAAGCAATATTCTCTGCCGTGGCCAATTTGCACACACCACATGAAACAAGATCCTGTAATGTACACAGATTCTTTGCCTTTTCCTTATTGGACAAATAACTGAAGTAAATTGCTCGAGGAGAAAATGTAAATTTCATCAGATCTGGTAAGGATATCAACGAGCAGGCATTAGAAAGTAATGCAGCTAAAGCTGTGACATCACCCTCGGCATTATGCGCATCGTAGGTAATGTTCATATTGGTAGTTTCCATATAATGACGTCACAGTGGAAAACACCCTCTCACGTGACAAATAATTACTTAAAATAGATTATACGAAGCCTGTCGACAGAGGGCGAAAGCGGCTTCCGGTTTATTGCGATATTACCCGACATTTGTCGATGTTTACCGATTTATTAGGGTCCGTAATCCTTAAATAAAAAGAAAAATTGTTTGTTTGGTGAAAGATCGATGTGTTATTCCATTCGTGAACATAAGAAGATGACGCAGTTTCACTCGTGGCTTCGCCACTCTTGAAGAAAATCACTTTTTATGTTTATTCAGTGAAATTAGTATTCGATCTTATACCAAAACAAACAATTATCCTCTATATCTTAATGATTTCAGGTAGAAGAGAAATATTTATCATTGGTAACTTATGTATTCAGTTCATCCATGCTTTAGGGCCTCCGTGGCCGAGAGGGTAAAATCGCGGACTTTAACACTCACTCAGCCTCTCATAGCGTGGTTTCGAATCCCGGCAGGGTCATTCAGATTTTCATATGAGGAAGCCTCCCAGCTGGCTTGCGGAAGGTCGGTGGTTCTACACGGACTTCGGGGTCTTCCTCCACCTGTAATTAGCTGAACGTCGTTATATGACTGAAATACTGTCGAAGCGACGGTAATCCTAAATAGTCATGTCATAGTCAAGTCATCCATGCTTTCGATTACAATATAATGATAGGAGATAGGAATGCATTCTTTTTATAAATATATTTATTGAGCTCTGGTAGAAATATACATAATGTCAATTCATTACAAATAATATCAAGTCTTACATTTAAGTTCCTCATGGGGAATACATATAGACAACATGAAAAATACCAGAGATCTACATGACATACATGGCATATTTGTTTATATCTTTAAGAAGATGAAATTGTCTTCATTTGTAGGCAAAATTAATCCATATTTCCATTCAATACACTTCCAGTCGTGGGAATGTAGTAGTCTGAAAAACAATTAACAAATATTTTCAGTATCATAAATTGTAAAATATAAACGACAATAAAACTTCATCAATGCCTTATTAAAGTTGTGTTGACTAATCCGTGTCCAAAATAATGATAGTTATAAATAGTATATTACCTGACGTCAAATAGATAAAATGTTTTTAGTAACATTGTTAAATTGAGGTTCTTCGTGAGACATTTCAAAGACAGGCATGAAATAATATTTAAAGAATCCTAAGATAGAACACTATGTATATATATATATGATTAACATATGCCTAGTATATTTCGATTATTAGTCGTGTAAAATGTACGTGGATAAATGTATCAAGTTCATTCGACCACGTAGTCAAATAAAAACTCTGTAACAAGCAACAACAATCATTATTTTTAATAAACCCCAAATTTCTCAACAAAGATACCTCTTCACATACACGAGAAGTAACAGTTTCACTGTTAACAAAAAGACGTGTTTAAACTAGGGTCTTGCCAAATTTCGAATGCATTTGTTACTGTATAACTGAGACTGTGAAGACCCTGTTGCAGACATTCCCGAATCTCTTAAAATATCTAAATAATTGATAAGTTAAGATGTACTTGGAAGCATTCTTAGCGATGGAATTACAATCTACATAATTTTTGTTCTAGATGAAAATGGCATTACACCAACACCAGTGCCTCCGCCAACTGGAGCAACCGAAGTGACTTCACGGTATACATCCGTAACTTCTCAACCTGCAGGTAATGCTGCTTATAAGGAAGTTTAAGACCTTACGTATTAGGGGTTGTTATAGTAGCAACTTGACTGCGCAAAAGGTTTATACCGTTGGCCTTTTCGAAGCACCTGAAAGAGAACGCATAATTATATAAAACATGTTCAAGCAGAGGCATATGTTCAATCTGATCTGACACATCACTGGTCTAACGTGGTGTCAGCGGCTGTGCTTGTAAATCTTAAAATTGCATTTTAGAACACTAAAGTGTATGGTATATGTTGAATATATCATAAAAGTTTATTTTCTATATCTGAAGAACGGCTTCATAAGGCTGTTTGATATATACAGATAGCTTCTAAATGAGATTTAATCATGATCTATTTTGTAATGGATATGCTGGTTATTTTGCTTTACCGAATAATACGATTTTTATTGTTTCAAAAGGTTGATATAAATATAGTATAAGGATCATAAGCGTGACTTCACCATTGGAGCAAGTGTCCGAATTTCCTGTTGTGTTTGGCAAAATAAAGATAGTTTAAGAGTTCGTTTTATTAACATGTTGGTTAAAATTGCCATGTTTATAGTTAACAAAACAACATTAACAAAAAATGTAACATGATTTTATTTCAAAGAAATAAAGATGATGGATATTAAATAACATCCTTTCATGTTTTTCCATACTTTAGCTGTTCAAAGAGACATAGCGGTGAAAAAATGTATAAAGACGATGCAAACTAATTCATTTGTAAATGAATACATGTTAATTTACTATTTGTGTTTCTCAAGGTTTGGTACGATTTTTTAAAACTTTGTTAATGATTACTCAACTAAATTCAAAATAAACAAAATGCATTAAAACCATTCGTGCATTAATATCAATAAAAGGACTACGAAAACGTTATCAGAGTTTTCTTTTCATTTAAAAATACCACCATGAAATAACGTTGTTTCTAAATGTGTAAGAAATGTCAGAAATCTATTAATCATAATGATCGACTCAGTACCAGAATCTTGCTCTCGAAAAGCGGAAACGAAAACACACACACACACACACACACACACACACACACAAACTCTTTTTAACTTCAATTAAAAAATATTTTAGTCACACAAAAAACAAAAAACACAAATTCTCTTATCAACGACATACTTGAGACCCTTTGAAATACTAAGTGGGCAATTTATTGGCAACACCTATTCTTCCACTATTTTTCTCTTCGGTACCAATGCAAAGTTGACACGTATACAGATTGAACAAACCTTAATTATCTTCTATAAAAAAAAAACTTCATTTTGATGATTAAAGTCAAAGTAATGCAGATTACTTGGGAGTAACACATACTATAATATGGCGACGAATGATATTCTCATTATTGTAATTATTCTTTATATTGTCTGTATAACTTTCGAAATACTATCAATACGATCGTCACACTAATCACAAATACTTATGTCATTATCGATAAATAGTTTATGATTTTTCCTAAGTATGATAAGATCTTGACTATTGAATTATATTTTTTTCATAAAAGTGCTTACCATAAACAATATTAGAATTTACAATGTTTTAATATTTTACGTGATAAAAAAGCGTAAATTTAATCAAGGTAAACTAAAACGAGCATGAGAAACGTCTGGTGTAGACTTTTTGCCAACCGCATCACCGGTTCTAAATTTGATGACGTCACGTTGTATCTGATATTCTCTATAGATAATATTAAGAATAAAAAAAAATTAATTGTTTTTGTTCAGCTAATTATTAGATGACATTTTTTCACTTGTGGTCATATATATATTAGGAACAGGATGAGTTCGACATAACGTTAACATCGTCAAGAAACTTTAATATATTTCAAATGATCACAATTTATCTTTCCCTTTGAGACTGTTTCTTCTAGATGTCATCTGCTAGGATGCACTAGTTCCGGTGGCTGAGTGCTTAAAGCGCACAATGATGGTTCCAGCTTTGGTTGGCTAAGCGTCATCTTAATGTTACTGTGTGTCATAAAAATAAGTTATTTATGGCGTGGTATCAAAGTTTAGACAAAAAAGTCCCCGACTGTCGGAAGGAAATTAAACCTTAATGAAACAAGATCACTGCTTATAATGTTTTTTTTTTTATTTTATAGGATGTGAGGACCAATTTATAGTGACGAGGGAACAAGCGGTAGCAATGGGCGTGGTTGTGTATGGTGATTCGCCGACACAGGACCCCCTTGATGCTCTTATTTCGGATTCCGGTCTCCCAACTGTTTACATGATTATGCAAGACTATTGGACAATCGGATATTATTTCGCGAATACTGTTGAAGCTGTGAAATTAACATTTCAAATACAATACGTGAGCGAATACGTGATCACATGGAATGAAGATGAATATGTAAGTGTCTCTATGATTATCGTCTTTGAATGTCAGTTCTGATCTACGATGTGAAATAAAAAAAACAACATAATAGTTTGTAAGTAATGGCGTCATCCTTTAATTTTGAGACGTCTGACGTTTTAGCGTGTTTTGCCGATTTTCAAACAATATTCGCTGAAAGGGCCGCATAACATAAAATTGTGCACATATGCCATTAAAGTAGCAAATGTTAAGTGCATAATCCAATTATGATGTTTTCATCTGACAATCTATATCTCAAAAATGAAAACTACACTCTGTACAAGGCTTACATACATCTTTTAGAGAGCTTTCAAAAACCTTTCAGTAACTCTCCGTTTTTTGAGGTCATGACTTGAATAGAACAAGAATGGCAAAAAAATAAAACTGCAGTAACCCTTTACTGCCCATTTTTTTTAAAAAAAAAAAAAGAAGATAATGAGCGAGATGTGTGGCTCGTCCCAGGGATTTTTTAAAGTCGAAACTACAAACATTAAATGATGAGTATTTGCCTTTGTCTTTTTTTTTTGCTGTTCCAATATTCACTGTGCCATTTTAATTTCCTTCAAGGTGAAAACCATCATGAACGCATATACCATACAGGAAGAGACACACTATTTCCCACCGAATTCAATAGGAACGTATAGGGTGGAAATCAGATTTACTTGGGTACTAGATTATTATCTGGCATTTATCAAAAATGCAGCATTGAGAATATGCATTGAAGGTATGTTTTTATTTCATATGAGGTGCTTTTATATTCACTGTATATAACTATATTTCTCATTTCACTCATATATACCAGAGGTGGATAGTTTAAAAAATGCACTTTTTGTGTCGCCTGACTAGAGTCAGGGTTACTTTTATCGGCGGCAGCGTCGGCGGTGGCGGCGTCCCTATCTGTTTGTCCGGAGCATAACTTTTTCACCATAAGTTTGAATGACTTGAGACTTGATATGCATGTTTCTTGCAATGACCCAGAGTGCAGTGCACAAGAACCATAACTCTATCTTGTTCGCATTTTAAGTTATTCCCTTTTAATACATTATCTTTGAGCATTTCTTGTCCGGAGCATAACTTTTTCACCATAAGTTTGAATGACTTGAGACTTGATATGTATGTTTTTTGCAATGACCCGGAGTGCAGTGCACAAGAACCATAACTTTGCCTTGTGCGCTTTTTTGAGTTACTCCCATTTGATAGATTTTCTTTGAGCATTTTTTGTCCGGAGCATAACTATTTCACCATCAGTTTGAATGACTTGAAACTTGATATGTTTGTTTTTTGCAATGACCTGAAGTTCAGTGTGCAAGAACCATCAGAGTCGCGGAGTTCTAGTTGTTTCTTTATCTTTAATAATTTGTCGAGCTCACTTGTGGCGGCATCGTCGTTGTAACCATTTTCAGTATACGTGCCTGTCTGATTATTCCCTTACTGTAATTTGATTAGAGTTGTAAGGAATTTTGATTTGTTATAATCATTTTAATTTGTTTTTAACACGCACTATAAGAAAACGGAGTTTCGCGTACATATAAATGCTATGTTTTAAATGATGCCTGTGTAATTAGATTGTTTAACAAATGCAATTTTGCTGAGAATCGCTGTTTAAAGTAATTTCACCATATTAGTTCAAATTGGTCATAACTATATAAATCCAGCTTTTCAGGGAAATAACCTTGTCGTTGTAAGCTGTTTTCAACATTTAAAACTCAAGGTCATTGTCACACATTCAAAATATATAAAACGGAGATTTTCGCATTGTGATATTTTATTTAGTAGTCGGGTTGTTAGTATTGGTATTATATAATGAGCATTGGCCTTTTTTCCACAATATAAATCTTTCGCTTTGCATGAAATAAATAATGAGGTAAGTAACCTACTAAAATCTAAATTTAACCATATAGCAAAGCAAATCATTTATAAAATAACTTTTATTTTAGTGAGTAGTGTCTTACAACCTCCAGGCACGTAGCTGCCTTTACACCAAAAATCCGAGCTTGCACGTTATTTTCCGGATTTCACTTTTCTTCAAATCAATAATTAATTTAGTTTAAGGTAATAGCAGTAATTTGTGAAAAAAACTAAAACGAATAACATTCTAGTGAGTATCTTCACACATTTCATACAGGTACAGGATTCGGAAAGGCACCAGACGTCTCCATTTGTATTCTAGGATTTCAATTTTCCGGGGGGGGGGGAGGTTTTTGTACCCACCCCTATTGAAATCGCGGCTCTGTCGCTGAATTCCCAATGCGGGCTTGCTTGTGTCCAGCAACGCGCCTGACCTCGTGATATACATATCAATAAACCCGAAATTATTATCACTATTTATCTTTAAATGGCACATATCCTTACTTGACACTCTTTAAGAACCAGTTAACGTGATTCTAATTGTTTTGTTTTATATATCATACTTATGGATGTATATAAGTAAAACTATTAAAAAAAAATCTTAACTGCTGTCTTGACGTATTCTTATGTTTTGGTGGTAGTGATACAGAGCTGTGTTTTCTCTTTTCTTCTCTCCTCAAACTGACGCTAATTTGGAATGATCACTATCATAATGATTAGTCAGTTGAAAGACAGGAAACATTATACATATGCACATTTCATCAAATTATCATACATATTTCTATAACAGTTTGCTATAAGTACCTGATAGATTAAGTAAAACATCGGTTTTTGTCACACGTTACAATAACTGATATATAAAAACTAAACATAGATACTTTCCGTATCCCGGAGTATCCGGTTCTCGCCAGCATAAGAAGTTATTACAAGAAAAATGAACAAAACATTCCCTCACATTAAATCACATATTAAATATATCATCAAATGCATTAATATCTTCCTTAGAAATGTAATAAATTTTAAGTGGTAATTGAAAACAATTTTAGAAAAATAACTGCTAAAATCCACCAACAGTCAAAATTGTTACTTCCAAATGGTGTCCCGAGTTCTCGACAGTGATCATAAAATAAGTCTGTCACGAGTATGGAGCACATATACAGACAAAATCTATAAACAACAGTTGCAGTGATGTTCTGTGTTCTTCCTTACAACACAGATTAGTGTGCAAAATTTAAGAAGACCCAAATGGGAACAAGAAACATTATTACACTCCGAGTGTCCATTTCATTATAGGATGCCCTCTGAGTTTCGTAACTGGGGGTATAATTGCTATTTTATCTAAACTTTGTATTCTTTCATATAGAGAGTCCCTTCAGTTCTGGGAGTATACGGCCAATCTTGGAGGTAAAAAACCCTCTACAGTGGGTGGGGGGAATGGGCATGCTGTACTATACTTTTTAAGTGTGAATTTCGCTATCAGATAAATAACAACAATGGCTTTAAATGACTTCTGTACATAGGATTGTTGAGAAGAGTATTCATAATCAAACACACACTATTCTAAGAACAGATGATGGTTTACATATATCATTCATTGCCTGATTGCTGAATGTAACTGGTATATTTAACAATGTGTTTTAAAAATGATAAAAAACAAAAGTGAACTAGAAGTCGTTTGTTTAAGATACAAACGAAGCGGCTTTCCGTTTGCTTATTTCAAAAGTATTAAATATATAAGTTAATACAAAGAAATGGAATAATGATGCATAATGATGTAGGGAAAAACAAAACGATATGAACATATTCATCCCCGATTTTTGCCGTATGCTCAAGGTTTAAACGCCCGTAGCTACAAAGTGTTTAAAGATACATACAATTATGAAGCAAGGGAACTGTGGGAAATCAAATGACCTTTCTAACGGTAACTAGCGTTTTAAAATTGGACGTAATATAAGGAAGTTACATGAAAACTAAGAATGCAGTAAAGCCGTTCTTTCATGCACTCCCGCAGTAAGTCCCGATCACTTGATTCCTTTTTTCGAAGAAACTAATATTTTTTTTTTTTAAAAATAACATAAAGAACAATTTTTTTTGCATGATGTAATGCGGTTCTAATGATATGCAGATTTTAATGATTAGACCATAAATTATAAAGTTATTTGTCGAAAGGCAATAATAGACATGAACATCTTTTTGCCGATTTTTGTCGTTTTCTTGAAAACTAATTTTCTTTATCTCAAAACCCGTAATAGAAAAGTTGAAACATGAAACACATGAAATATTGGAAATTTAAAAGCCTTTCTAATGGTACCCAGCGTTTTAAAATTGGACATCGGACATCCTATAAGGAAGTTGGATGAGAAATAAGAATTCATTTAAACCGTTCTTTCATGCATTTCTGCAGTTAGTCCCTATCATTTGATTGCCTTTTTCTAAGAAACTATTAATTTTTGAAGAAAAAAACCCCCATAAAGAACAGTATTATTAGCGTGATGCAATGCTGTTCTAATGGTACGTAGATTTTAATGATCCGACCATTCATTATAAAGTTATTTGTCGAAGGGCAATAATAGACATGAACATCGTTTTGCCCATTTTTTGCCGTTTCCTTGAAATCTAACTTTCTATATTTTAGAAAACGTAACAGAAAAGTTGAAACATGAAACACGTGAAATGTTGGAAATATAAAGGCCTTTCTTTTTTTAA
>JAIFHC010000238.1:0-50000 GCA_021229015.1 Solen grandis | reverse complement strand
CTGAAACCTCATTAAAAATGTTTATATATCAAAACTTCTTGGTAATCCGTCCATCATTAAATTTTAATCATTCTCATTCAAATACATAAAAACGCGACAATGCAGATGCAGACATCCATCGACTTTGAATTATAAACTCTTTTGCTCTAAGTCTATTACGGCTTGCATTTACTATACAATCCCCTGGGCCACTTGATGGACCATGATTAGAATTTAATGATGTGAATATTACGTTAAAATAATTACATACAGCTGTGGCACTCTCGATATAAAGATAATAGATATGTAATTTTTAAAGTAAATTAAGAGATTGAAGACTATAGAAAATGTATTTCGAATTTCTGAAATTCTAGTTATTTCCAGTAAATGTAGACCGGTTAACACCATAATGTATATAGAGAGAAACATACATGCCCATCCTTCCAGGAGGAATTTCAGTCATTTGGCGACTATGTATACTTGAGACTCACATTGCAGCATCACAGCGTAGACATGTGGCATGATACCACACCCAGTCACTTTATCCTGACACAGTCTTGGAATTACCCTGTATACATACTGGGTGCCAAGAAGAACATGTACCATTTTTAAGAGCTGTGGTATGTCGCGGTTGGGAATCAAATAAACAACCTCCCACTTCCGCGGTGGACGCTCTAAGCACACAGCCATTCGAACGGTCCTTTTTATAACTATCTGAGAATGCATGATATTTAGTGGAATAGGATTGATCCTACAATAATTAGAAATACCGCAAGGTATAAATACTATGTATTTGATAAAAGTGTTCTTATAAGGCATTGATTATAGAAAATACAACTTCTTCTTTAGTATTTTTGATACATTTGTGAATGTTTTTTGAAATACCACGCCCCGATACCGCATATATAACAATACGTATATGTGCTGACATGTACTATAAATGATTGAACTTCGCCATATATAAAACAACTACTCAAATACTACGCCCCCCACCCTCCCCCACCCCTTCCCCTCCCCACCCTCTCCAGTTTGCTTATGAGTTGAATGGTTCATACCATATACATTAAACACGATTGCCTCTACACCCCAAAGTGCAGTCAGTTGTCCATTATCACTTCTGTGTAGTCTGTATCCTTGTAGATTGGTTCGATCACAGACTAGATAAAATACACGTTTGGGACTTCTTCCACACTCTTTATCAGCATTTTGTTGTAAAATTATATCCTCTTGCATGTCATATACATGTATATACAACGTAAATGTAAATGAATCAAAGCCCTGAAACGCTGAGAGGACAGGTTTTTTAATATGATGATGTCGCATTTCTTATGTTTATCAAAGTAAATTTAATATTTCATTGCTAACAATAAACATATCGCCACTCTTCCCATCTCCATTTCTCTAGATATTAAATATGAGTATGTAATCTAAAACAACAAACCTCCTATTTGAGATTTGAATTGTATGTAACTTAATGTGCTTTATATATATTCACACATGTACTTAAATTAAGAATTTTCATAATGACAGAAATATGTATGTCTTATATTGCAGAAGAAATTTAAAAAAAGAAAAAGATTTAAAAAAAAAGTTATAAAAAAGTTACTCACCTGTGACTTGAACTTACAACCTTAAGCATGCAAATCAGACGCTCTACCACCGCCCTGTTTCGCTATTGTGACGTCATCATGATTCTTTGGAAATTCCAGCCAAAATAGTTCGAAATATCACCGCATGAGATTGCGAATTGTTTCCTGCGTATTATCTTTTTTTGTGTTTATTGTTTATTAAAAAACGGTATCTCCAGCATCGATTTTCAACACATTTTTATTCAATTTCGACTTCCATAACGTAATCGTACTGAAATAAACATGAAAATTGTCACCATTTAGTGTCAAGAGAGGAAACAAATTTTGGGCTTTTTTCAATGTAGTAAATAAGAGGGAAAGCTATAAATAAAAATTACTAAATATAGTCCCGAATTGTCCGATCCAAAATGAGTGCTTCCTTAGAACAGTGTTGCAAGCAACCCTGTTCAAATATGTGTGCTTCCTTAGAATAGCGTTGCAAGCATCCCTGTTCAAAAATGTGTGCTTCCTAAGAATAGCGTTGCAAGCATCACTGTTAAAAAATGTTTGCTTCCTTAGAACAGCGTTGCAAGCATCCCTGTTAAAAAATGATTAGAGTTTTCTTCTTATGGTTTGCGGACATTACTACTTCAAAAACTACTGATTCTTTGTCTGTTGCTAATTTCAATTAAAGATTCAATAAAGATCGAAAAAACGGACGTGTTGGGAACTATTTACAACAATTTATTGTTGTTTTATGTTTAACCGTCGGAGCTTTTCGATGACAACTATGGAGATGAGCACTCGTAAATGAATTATGACACTCGAACGAATGTCATAATTTGTCCCAAGTCAGCGATGCCAGCAATGATAATTTCAACAGCAGACTTTGTATTTTAGTTACTTTCCAGCGATTATTCGTAACATTATTTCAGAATTATGTACCGTTCCGTTAGGAATAAAATGATGATATAGGAAGAAAATATTATATTTGAAACTAGAGAAAACTCAAAATTTTCCAGACAGGTCTGATAGATGCTTATGGGAGTTCTTGCAGATTGAATTGACTGCTTAAGACATGGGATTTACCAGATAGCTTCCAATACCATTGCACTTTCACCGGAGACATATTTAATGTGGAGACATTTGTCATCTACGTTTCAGACTTAACGTCAGTTTTACTGTCAGCCATGCGGTTCTGGGATGTGGTGAATAGATAGTCAACGCCAAAATACTGAGACTTTTCTTGAAGCAATTCGTTAGGTGCACTTGAGTATAAGTTCTCAGTCAGTAGAATTTATTTCCCTGCTACAACGGATAAAATAAGTTGTTTTTTTTACTCTGTTTCTTCACACCGTGAAGAAATTGCATGCTGTTAAACCCACTCAAAATATTTGAATTAAATGAAACGCTTGGATTTGAACGTTTTACACGTAACGGTTTTTCTTTTTATCCTTGTAAAATTTTATGACTTGTTGAATATTATTTTTATTTATTTTTTATTGTTTATGAAACAATGTATGTTTTCTTTGCTATGTAGAATCTGAACTTTTTCCCTCTTTTATTGTCGGTCACCAGAGGAAGTGCCCCGGCTGGGACATCGAACCTCCCGAGCGCAAAACGGGCACTCTGCCACTGAGCTATTGCGCCGGTCAACTGCAATATTGTATTAAAACAGAGGAGACCTTGATCAGACAGCTCCTGTTTGTTAATGCGTCAACGTGCGTCTATATCAGGTAAACGGTTACAATTGAGCCTGACTTGATGTTTGAGATACATGATGGTCCCAAAATATTTAATCGTTCGTTAAGTTCACACTATAATTAAACACGTTTAGTATTTGCTAGAGGCATTGTTGTAAAGCTTCTGGTCTTTTAATCCTTCTTCAAAAGCGTTCCATTAATCTTTAAGAATGTGAAGAATTTGTATGAGCTACTATGTATCTAGGAACAGTAATAAGAGTTGTACAGCATGTACATTTTCTGGAGCAATTTATACCTCACTATTTGCTAGCTTGGCAAGCAGCGGCTGTTGATAATGCTAAAAAGCTCAAAAACCTTTCCTATGGCATCAGCGTATAGCATTTCATTCGTGATTGTTTGTAAAATTTACAATATGCTAGCCGTCAAACGCAAGGGATATCAGCCAGTATAATTTTCCACTATTTTGTTTGTCGCGGCGTGGGATTTAACACACGTCCTTTCGGTCACAGTACGGACGCCTCTAATCACTTAGCCATCGCTAATTTCTGGGACACGTTTCGTTGTTCTACCGCCTAAATAAAAGCCTAGCGCTGTTTCATCCGGACAGTGGTTAAGGGGTTTCGCGTGTAATGGTGCTATACACCGGGCACTTAAAAGAATCGGGGTATCTACAAACCTGACAGAAAAGTCCAAGAGAACCGAAGTTCTCTGTCAAAAACCGCACTACCATGCACAGTACGCCCGAGAGCGAACGCAAATAATAACTAAACCATCAGATCTGGTTGCATAATTCAATGGAAAGGAATATAGACTTAAATAACATTCTATAACACAACAAAAGGTAGAATAATACATCTATTAGAGCATGCTAAAAATTAGGTGTCCTTCACTTTGTACGTTTGATTCAAACCTGACCACCACAATAACGCTCTCAGTATTCCTTGCCGACATGACTGGCAGACCTAAAACCGTGATTCAATCAGAAATGACGTACCCTGTTATTGCTAAATAGTGAAAACGATCACGGAGATATGTTCTGTCAGAAAGGCGTCTCAGTGTTTCGCAAGGTATTACCTGGTGGAAATAATTCGTTTAAGTCTGTCTTTCTGCACTTAATTCTGGAGTAGATGTGCGAAGGATATATTTAAAAAGACGTTAATAGACACTATATCATCCCTCTAGACTTTACATTAAAGCTTATATGTCGACATGGCTATTATGTAATAAAGCTTGCTAACTTTTCTTTGCCCTTTTTGTCTGTGCGTGTTTCTGAATATTAAATGGAAATTTGCTTCAGTGTTTATCGTAAAACATGCAGTTAAAGAGCCTGGTATGGTACGTAAAATAATATACTGAAGTTAAACATCCGCTATAAATTGAGTAGTAAACCAGCAAAGTGATGATTTTACAGTTTGTTGTCCAATAAATTTAGAATTTACACCCACTTTGACAGTACACACGACCAGCGAATAGATCTTCGAAATTCAAATGAGTATCAAACTGGATGGTATAAAATGGTCTCTCATGGAAGGAGAATTTCTTTTGATACTTTTGTTATCGCGTTATATACGATAATTATATTTATTACAACAATTTATGTTTCTTTGTACTATTTATTATTTCTGTATACTTTGGAATAAATCGGTAAGGTGTAAAATAATTGCAGAACTGAATTAAACTTAAAAAGTTGCAAATAGATTCACATTTTGAAATGAATTACTATAACGAAACGTATTACAAAACATTTTTATTAAGATAAACTGAAACAATCATTAAGATACGTTAAAACCAAAATGATCGTTATATGTTGGAATATCTTTAATTAGTTTTGTGAAAAGAGTCAAATGTTTCAAGATTTATTACTGATACAAAACATTAATGTAACATTAACTGACATAGACAATACTTGCTTAATCATGTCTAATTTACTAGTACAGTTGAGCCTGTATTAGCGACCACTTGTATTAAGCGACCAACCTACATTTAGCGTTCAGTTTTCAGATTACAAAAGAAGCATTTTATATGTTTAACATTCATTTAGCGATCACCTCTGTTAAACGGTATCTTTTATTGTTCCCTTGGCTGGCCGCTTAAGACAGGTTTGACTGTACATCTTCGTATTCTCATATCTTTTTGATTTTACTATTGTTGTGTTTCTCTAGTTCAGATCAACCCTGGGTTAGTTTCGTATTATCATTGGCCTATTTTTATCTAAAAGTAAGTTCAGTTTTAAACGCTTTCATAAGGTTAAAATCAAAATATTTTTTCGGTTTGGCAAACCCAGTAGGCTGTCATTTGGGCGCTGATGTATTGGTGGTACCTTTTACACCAAAACGGTGAACACACAAAATGCATGAAACATTTGTCTCATTTTAGGTCACTTTCCCCGAGGCATGATTGTATATTTATAATCATTTGCATCATGCACTGTCGGATCATCTACCCATTTTTTTTTCCTTAAAATTGGAGTGACCCGTTATAAAGTCGCATTTTAAAATGAAGTTTTTATTTAAACAGTTTCAAAGCATTTAAGAAATTTGATAGTTTTAACAATGGGTATTTATATTCAGGTAGAAACTTTTATATAAGGTACAAGTTTAATTTAAAGTTAACATACCATAAACATTAAGAATAACCTGTTTGTTGGCAACAAATATGTCATGGTTTATTTTGAACCTGAAAACACTGTTTAATGTATTATATAACGCGGGAAAGTAGTTTAAAATATTCTGCTCAGGGAACGAAGAAATTCCAAATGTTTGATGACAACTCGCAATATCCTTAGAAACGGGAAAGTTAATTGTAGGCGCGTGATATGAAACGCAATACCAAAATTACGTGGAATAAGTAATCTCATTTCCATGATCAATTACAGACGATAATCTTTTGAAAAATTCAGGATGGCATTTCTCGCGTTTAGTTTTAAAACCTAAAGCTTGTTTTGCATAACTCGTATGTCAATGACTTGTTCTTTCAAATTTGACGCTCGCCAAAAACGTGATGTGTTTTCTTCTGGTATTATTCGAACAGTTTAACAGATCGAAAAACAGAGTATATTCATAAACGATAAAATAAATAAATAAAAAAAAATTAATAATAAAAATATTAAAAGAATGCGTGTCCGGTTTTGTAGCGACCATGGACCCATTACTGGTTATCGGAGCTTAGACGCATGGGTGGGCACCTCTACGTTACGTTACCTCTACGTTTAGGCCATCATTAAAATATGTTTGTGTGCCGTGCTTCGGGCGACTTAACAGAATTCGTACCGAATTTGTTTTAGCTTTTAGTTTCATTCCTTCCGTTACTGCTGTTTCTCCCTCTTGATATCAGAAATTTTCTGCAGTAATCATTCAAATATGTCAATCTTTGACGAAAAAATAAGCTAAATAGTAAAAAAACTATGCTCATTCCTTCATCTTGAAGGTCATTCAGCTTTGCAATTATCAGGGCTGAAAAAATAGCACAAAAAAGAAGAAAAATCCTTACCTACCACCTACAAGATTCTGAGTTGAAGCACAGCAGATATTTTTTAAATGATGGCCTTATCCGAAACTCTTTTTTAAATGGGAGTGACTTTCAACCTGGCGAGAATCGATAATTCTGCTGAATTGCTATTTGTCGAAATTTTTATCATTCTGAAGTTAATTAGTCAACCATTTCTTTTGATGTGTTACTATACTTTGGAGATTTCAACAGTTGCAATGTCGATAAAAAAAAGAGGAAGAAACAAAGACCGTATACATAAAACTGTGCAGTAAAACCTAAGTATTACAGTGCCTATCTCTCTCAGATACCAATATGCTAACACAGTCTTCTCCAGACCTTCCCGTTTCGATTTCTACCAGAGGCTTGAGCGTGATTTCGTGAGTTATGATCTGGCTGATCTTATTGACATTGTTTACATGGACATTGTGATGGCCTCACTTTTCACTCAATGCCGTCATTGTTTTAAAACAAGTTTTTGTTCATTTCGATAATTTAATCAATGAACTTAAAATGGATACCTCTTCCATTCTCTTTAATCAAAGTGATATGATGAAATCAAAATAATGAAAATTAAAGAACAGATAGTTCATAACTTTTAAAGAATGCAACAAAGAAATAGTCTAAAAAAGCTATACAAGGTGTAAAACATAACTTGCAAGTGTAACAGAATATCATATTTGCTTGACTCATATACTCCTAGTAAATGCTGAGCATGTCAAACCTATAAATGAAGCGCAAACCTATAGTCCCCGCGACCACAAGGGTTGTTAGAAATTGCCTTTGGTTTTCACAGGCTACATCTTCGAGTCCGCTCTGTAACCTCCAAATTAATGGACAGATTTTCATAAATCTTGACATAATTGTTTATCATAACACAAAGGTGTGTCGCGCGCATCAGCCATATGCGTCCTTGAGAGGTCAAGGTTACTAGAGCTGTTAGAATTTATAAGCTACATCTTCGTATCCGCTCTATAACTTCAATGTCAATTTATCCATCTATGGATGGATTTTCATATCACTTTACAGACGTGTTTGACTTAGCAAAAAGGTGTGTCGCGCGCATCAACCATTTGTACGCTTAAAAGGTCAAGGTCACCGGTGTTGATAGAAATTCTCTTCGGTATTTATACGCACTACGTGTCTATTCTGTAACTTCCATATCTATGCATGGATTTGTTAAACTTTACATGAAGAAATGTTTTTTCAACAAACATAATGTGTGCTTAAAAGGTCAAGGTCACATGAGTTTTTAGAAATTGACCTTGCTATTCAATGGCTTCATTTTCGTTTCCGCTCTATAACTTCCATATCTATGTATGGATTGTCATAAACATTTACAGAAGTGTCTGATATGACGCAAAGATGTGTCACGTGCATCAACCATGTGCACGCTTGAAAGCTCAATGTCACAGGAGTTGTTAGAAATTGTTTTTGGTATTCATAGGCTAGAATTTATATCCACTCAATAACTTATATATGTTTGGATTTTCATGAATCCTTACGAAAGTGTTTGTCATAATACAAAGGTGTGTCGCGTGCATCAACGATATTCACACTCGAAAGGTCAGTGCAGTTCAGGGATTATAACCAATTTCCATTATTATTTTGTTTTTATCTTCATGGTGTGTGTGTGGGGGGGGGGGTGGTCACCGATTGGGACTCCTGACAGTATTGATTGCTAGACTGACAAAGCCTTGTTTTCATTTTATTTTGATAGTCTATGTTGTTTTTATCAAATATGTTTTATAGTTTTATATAAGATTTACGATTTTTTAGATCTTTATTTCGATCAAATTTTAGCCAGGACTTTTATTAGAAACACTTTAATGAGTTCAAGATTTCTTTTTTAAGCAAAACTTCCATTTTATTTTTAAAAAATATAAGAACACATATTGTGTTATACGTATAACGTATGTTTTATCAAATTAAAAAAAACGTTATGTTGCTGTTCTTGCACAATTGAATTCATTTTCCTGCGAGGTTTTATGATTAGTTTTGATTTGATACCTTTTCGATGCGTATTCCTATTTAAAGATTTTTTTTTAAAATAACTCTCAATTTAAATTAGATCCTCACTGTCAAAGTAAAATAAAGACTGTAATCTGTCAATCATCCTAATAATTATTTGTCTTTTTCGCATTTACTGATTTTGTGTTTCATACTTTTTCTTATTCACCAAGATATTTATTCTATCATAAAATGTATTGGGTTGACACAATGATCAGTGTATTATATTCTATGGAAACTAATTTAAATTATTATATTCGTCATATCTTCAGCAATTTATTATGAAGAGAAGGAAATCTTAATAAGATTTTAGCTTTCAATTTAATCCTATTTTGTATACCGTGCATGTGAATTGTTCTGGCTAGATTAATCTGAATTGTGAAATAGAATATGTCCCGGAGATATGCACGCCTAATCCTCCAATCCTTTTTGTTTACGTTGATTCAAAAACTTTAAACAGCTTTATTCTTGTTACAATTCCTTCAACATAAGTGTTTGGTTATATTTTACACCCTATTGGACCACCTTTCCTCATGCTTTATTGTACAAATAAGAAATCTTTGTTACACAGATGACTGCATTCTTACGAATAAATTATTATTTGTTTGTAAACGAAGTTTAGTGAAATGGGCCTCATTTTTATACAGCTATAGACACGACGACAAAGTAGGCAAAAAGCCAAACGCTTTATTTTCCGCAGGCATGGTCATCTCACGTACAGCACGGACATGACTATTGCACCTAAGTACACTGGGAGTAATCAATGAAGCAGACAGTAACAAGTACCCTGTAAAGTCGTCTAGATCCATATGAACGTTGGTAACCAACAATTTTGCCTCTTCTCCATTATCTGAATTGCTATCTTTGGGGCACGCCGAACCAGACCTTCAGGATTTCAAAGCATATTTAAGCATACATTTAACGTTACATTAGATGTAAGATGACCGTATTACCTCATTTTACTTCATTGCCTGTCTGTGCAAATATGATGTAATGTATCTTGAAGAATAATAACTGTAAATATTATAAATGATGTTCTTTTTCTGATGCTGTAGACGGCGCTTTCAGTATCGTTCAATGTCTCCGAGATTACATGGTGAGAACAAAATGTAGACACAAAATTTTAACTGCTCGTCATTTAACATCACATATTCAGTTATGTCAGAATTGTCACCATGCATACTCGTACATGCATAAAAATATACGAACACATTTCAACGATTTTCCTCAAAGTGACGCTAATGTTGCCCGATGACAGGAGTTTGCCCTTCACCAATTTGTGGACATAATCCAATCATTGGTTTATGTGAAGAGAGCCAGGTCGTTAGGTCATTCACACAAATGGACGTCACACAGTGCCATGGCAAACATGCCAATAAGAAACGGATTGCTATCCAAATAGTATTAATCATCTACATTAGTCGAATTTGGCATATTCAGTAAGCTCAATTGACACCAGACTTAGGGTGTTCCGCCTCTTGGTAGGACAGTTTTCACCCTTTTTATATAATAATCAATCTTAATAGTATGGATGAAGAAGTTGGTAAAAAAAAAGTTCGCTGTCATTTCCTTGGAGACCAAAGCGACTGATTGTGATTTGTCACACAAATGTCTTTTTATTAGCCGAAAATGAAATTTCATTTCTCGAAACGTTTGGACGAGGCGGTATCCTTCAGTACCTTTAATGAAAGGAAAAATCTTCGGAGAAAAGGCTCTTCTAGGCATTTTATTTTCATGGAAAGTCACAAAAGCCTCAGAGGACGTTTGTCAAACACTTTTGGATTGCCCCGCAGCTGTCAATAATGCATTGGTTGTTACTATGTCGATTTTTTTTCCGGACGAAATTAGTTTCATAAACCGTCAAGGAACAGTATCATAGTAACACGAAGAACTAAGTTTGATAATCGACGACAGTACAAGGCTTAAAGAAATAATTTCTTTGTGAATTCAAATCTGATTTCGTCTTCATTACAAGAAAGAAAAAAAAATGTTAATTTTTTTTTCTTGAGATCTTCAGACAGTTATATAACTTTGTTCTGCCTGTCATTTGCGGTTAACAAGGGGATAAGGATTTCTATTTTTGAATTTGGTTTGTTTTAAAGTGTTGGTTAAATAAAAGTAGGTTTTGCTGATTGATTAAGTTCATTGCTAACACACACACACACACACACACTTATTGAATTGTTTTTCTTCATCCATCTTATAATGCAAGGGAAGTCAAAGTTAAACGTATAGTTAATGGCACTTTAAATTTGCTCCGACGTTTGTCTTTCTTTTCACCAACATATCGTGCCAGGAATGTCTATGATAGACACTGGTAATGGTTCACCAAATGTGTGTTTTGAACACTTTTTTGTAAATTCAAGGAATCTTGAATTGAACTGTAACTACATTACTGCAAACGTACGATTATGGAAGGTCATAGTGACTTAAATGTCTTATTTATTTCAGACTTCATCTGGGGAACTTAAATTGGCTTTTGACAAGACCCCAAGCCCTGTGTGATTAAGGGTTAACAAATGTCAAAGTGAACCTCAGTGACTAATTGATTTTTCTTGTATATGTATTTTATAGAAAGAGGACGGACAGCCGTCATATATTTTTTTCTGAGTCTATTGTTGATACAGACGGTCATTGAGCATCTCCGATTGATTAAAATCATAAATTGTCTGAATTTTCCAACTCATCGGCGTGAAAGCCCTAAATGCTAGGAACTGTGTCAATTTTGACAAACGAACACGGTACAGCAAGCTATATACTTTCTTGTAAATTAGACGAAATGTCCATGAAAAAACGTTTTGTCTGTACAATAAAGTTTGGAAAACTCAAATGTATGGTGGCTTATATCTGTCATTTCGTCTTGACAAGTAACATACTGGCGGAGTGCCAGAACGCCAAAATAAGGCATCAGCATGACAAATGGGGCATTTGCTGTTCCTGTGCAGACATTTAGTCGACAAATAAAGAAATGGCGCATTGGTGCATTGGCGTTCTAACTTTATTTTACACACAATCGCCAGTGTCAACACAAAATGTTTACGATTTTCTGTCTCAGACTAAATACAGTCAAACCTGTCTTAAGCGGTCATTCAAGAGGTCAAGATAAAGTGCCCGATTTACAGAGGTTGCCGCTAAACGAAGTTTAAACATAAAACAAAATACTAGTTTGGTGATATTAAGACTGTCCGCTAAATACATGTTGACCGCTTAATTCAGGTGAATGATACATGTAATGCTATGGAAATATGTATTGAAAAAGATACAGGATATATGGTTGAACCTCTATAAGACAAGTTTGACTGTATATTGTTTCAGTTTATACAATATACATATTAAATACATGTGTATATAATGAAATAGGCAAAATGACCCATGGTCATTAAAAATTGATGTAATCATTTGGGAAATGGAACTTGTATTATTCACAACAAGCCAGCTTTAGTTAAAACAAACAGCGGAAGCATAACATTTGATATCACGTGATAATGATGACCACACTAGTGAATATATTTTTTAAATACATTCTTGAAAAGTAGAATAAAAAAAACAGTCTGATAATCAAATAGTTTGTTATTTGCATTTATAATATGAATGGCATGTGCATAGAATATACCAAATCAATGTGAATTTATAGAAAATTAGAGACGTTTTAATTGCATGATTTAAATACCGGCAACAGGAATAAACCGTTTCCTTATTCTTATTGTGTTGCAATTATGTTTCTCTGAAAATTTCATTTGACAAATGTATACACAAACATTCTGTATGACTAAAATGTTGTCATTAAAATAATAATTTCGATATAAACATTGATGTATATGGTATGCATTAAATGCTTATGTATTTTTTTCCAAAGCTAATTAATAAAGACTCTCTGGATAATTGAATTAGTTAAATAGTTTGACGATTATTGCCCTGAGTTTATTATAAATGCTGAAACTATTTAGAATATTTCCTTTTTACAAGTGAATTATGATAATTTGTATGATTACAAGTATCTAATGGTTACTGTGTTACAAAACACATTTGCTTTGTAGGTCGACGAATTGAGAGGTTCACTGTATTGGAATTTAACAGATATGGTAAAAAAAACAACGGAAGTTGACACAAATGGCATAAATAATACGAATGTGGCACTTTACAACCTGTGTCATTAAGGGAAACTTATGATTGAATTACTTAAGTAAAATATTTTTCATTTGGTTTTAAAAACAAAAGAACAGTCAAAATGACGTAACACAACACAATGTCTGTTCAAATTATTCTAAAAGCGATTGGGAAAATGTTATTTTTACTTATGGAATGTTTAATAACACTAAATCACATCTATGCTAGGATATAAAGTACTGACTTATGGAATGTTTAATAACACTTCATCACATCTATGCTAGGGTATAAAGTACTGACTTATGGAATGTTTAATAACACTACATCACATCTATGCTAGGATATAAAGTACTGACTTATGGAATGTTTAATAACACTACATCACATCTATGCTAGGGTATATAGTACTGACTTATGGAATGTTTAATAACACTATATCACATCTATGCTAGGATAAAAAATACTGACTTATGGAATGTTTAATAACACTTCATCACATCTATGCTAGGATATAAAGTACTGACTTATGGAATGTTTAATAACACTACATCACATCTATGCTAGGATATAAAGTACTGACTTATGGAATGTTTAATAACACTACATCACATCTATGCTAGGATATAAAGTACTGACTTATGGAATGTTTAATAACACTACATCACATCTATGCTAGGATATAAAGTACTGACTTATGGAATGTTTAATAACACTACATCACATCTATGCTAGGATATAAAGTACTGACTTATGGAATGTTTAATAACACTACATCACATCTATGCTAGGATATAAAGTACTGACTTATGGAATGTTTAATAACACTACATCACATCTATGCTAGGATATAAAGTACTGACTATGGAATGTTTAATAACACTACATCACATCTATGCTAGGATATAAAGTACTGACTTATGGAATGTTTAATAACACTACATCACATCTATGCTAGGATATAAAGTACTGACTTATGGAATGTTTAATAACACTACATCACATCTATGCTAGGATATAAAATACTGACTTATGGAATGTTTAATAACACTACATCACATCTATGCTAGGATATAAAGTACTGACTTATGGAATGTTTAATAACACTACATCACATCTGCTAGGATGTAAAGTACTGACTTATGGAATGTTTAATAAACTACATCAATCTATGCTAGGATATAAAGTACTGACCTATGGAATGTTTAATAACAATACATCACATCTATGCTAGGATATAAAGTACTGACCTATGGAATATTTAATAACACTACATCACATCTATGCTAGGATATAAAGTACTGACTTATGGAATGTTTAATAACACTACATCACATCTATGCTAGGATATAAAGTACTGACTTATGGAATGTTTAATAACACTACATCACATCTATGCTAGGATATAAAGGACTGACTTATGGAATGTTTAATAACACTACATCACATCTATGCTAGGATATTAAGTACCGACCTTTGGAATGTTTAATAACACTTCATCACATCTATGCTAGGATATAAAGTACTGACTTATGGAATGTTTAATAACACTTCATCACATCTATGCTAGGATATAAAGTACTGACTTATGGAATGTTTAATAACACTACATCACATCTATGCTAGAATATAAAGTACTGACTTATGGAATGTTTAATAACACTACATCATATCTATGCTAGGATATTAAGTACTGACCTATGGAATGTTTAATAACACTTCATCACATCTATGCTAGGATATTAAGTACTGACTTATGGAATGTTTAATAACACTACATCACATCTATGCTAGGATATAAAGTACTGACTTATGGAATGTTTAATAACACTACATCACATCTATGCTAGGATATATAGTACTGACCTATGGAATGTTTAATAACACTACATCACATCTATGCTAGAATATAAAGTACTGACTTATGGAATGTTTAATAACACTACATCACATCTATGCTAGGATATAAAGTACTGACCTATTGAATGTTTAATAACACTACATCACATCTATGCTAGGATATAAAGTACTGACTTATGGAATGTTTAATAACACTACATCACATCTATGCTAGGATATTTAGTACTGACCTATGGAATGTTTAATAACAATACATCACATCTATGCTAGGATATAAAGTACTGACTTATGGAATGTTTAATAACACTACATCATATCTATGCTAGGATATAAAGTACTGACTTATGGAATGTTTAATAACACTACATCACATCTATGCTAGGATATAAAGTACTGACTTATGGAATGTTTAATAACACTACATCACATCTATGCTAGGATGTAAAGTACTGACCTATGGAATGTTTAATAACACTACATCACATCTATGCTAGGATATAAAGTACTGACTTATGGAATGTTTAATAACACTACATCACATCTATGCTAGGATGTAAAGTACTGACCTATGGAATGTTTAATAACACTACATCGCATCTATGCTAGATATTAAGTACATCTCGTCATAACCATAGTATAAATCTTCCGGTTACAGCGAAACGAGTCGTACAAACAACCTTTGGTTTCGGAGTTTCCGACGCCCTACCACTGAACCAAGCGCTCTTTAAATGTCAGCGTAAATGAAAAAAGGTATATGTTGAGTAAAATAAACAAATATAGAATAAATGAATGAATAAACAAATAGAAACAGAACTATCGATCATTGTCATTTAATGCGTTTTAACGGTCGTTAGTCCAGATATTGGAGACGTGTTATCTTTGGGATCTAAACTCAATTAAGATGGTCAACCCAGGAGCTGTTAGGACTAATGATGGGGTTTGTAGTGGGACGGACTAATCGGTATTCGGATTTCTCTCAGTGTGGAATCAATTTCTACATTCAAATCACCAATTTGTCCGCCATCCTTTGTCACTAACCTAACACTTTCTGTGGCTTCAATATTTCAGCTGTCATTTCGCAAGCTAGATTGGTTGTGACAATTGCACTTTTTTAGCATTTGCAAGAAATATTGAAAACGTACACATTTTCCTTATATTAAATGAATCAAATTCAGGAAACACTGAAATGTTCCCCCGCTAAAACTGATTTATATAGATTTAATTCTTGGATTACTATTCCGCCGTTATTTATCATTATTTGAACGCACTTTAGCGTTCCATGAATACAAATTCTAATATCAAATGCGTGCAGTGATCCTTTCGCTCACGTCCGATTTACGACAGAACTTACCATAGGGTTATTTTTCAATTAATTTGGTGCCAGCGCATCTGTCAAAACTTTAATGCTCAGCTCTGCCTGTTGCGAGGCAGGGATATCGTAAAACTGATTTGTTGTGTGATTAATCATAATTTACGTTGAACTTTATCCATCCAGGTCCACCTTTAATAATCGAAACCGACTTGCTCATCCGGAGTATAGGTCAAATCTCTGAGAGCGACATGGTAAGTTTAGCTTTGATCACGGATGTTTTTAGACTAGAGAAGGAAACATTTATTTTTTCCAATCGTTTAGATATTAGTTCCTTTTATGTTGTCTATTTTATTTTGATTTTTTTTTCATTAACAAGGCATTGGATTGATATGAATCTATGCTTACTCTAACCTACCACTTTATGTGTTTATCGCATTTCCTAACTTTTGACGTTTAAAATATGACTGTAGTGGTATACCCTGTGAATTTTGTTAGGTTTCAAAATCGTGCCATATGTAAATGCATATTACAACAATCATTTTTGTAAATCATTCGGTTCAATTTACTATAGTACAATTATGTACTAACTTTGCTACCACTGTTAATTTAAAAAATATATATTATTTTTGAGTCCTTCCATTCAAATATTTAGAATTGAACATCGTGCAATGTAAACATACATTTTATATACAACAGGACGGCGCCTTGGCCTAATGTACATTACTTAGCGGATCTGAAGGTTGTGGGTTCGAACCCAGTTAGGGGCAAAAGAAATTTCATGGCCTTCCCAGGCGTGAAGAATTGGTCCAATACTGGAACCACCGAAATGATTTATTAAAAGTAAATAGAAGTTATTTCCCTGTCGACGTAAAATAGATCAGTTAAAAATAAATAATAAATCATATAATACGTGATTCAGGCATATCATATACTGTACGCCATATCAATTTCAAATTATAAGACTTAAAAATCCCACAACTAGACAATTACCTGCAAGTTACCTTTAACACTTAAGGAACTAGTTTCAAACAGTTTCGTATTCTTGAAAAGTTGCAATAAACTCTGATTTAATATTCACAGAGATAAATTTTAACGAAGTTAGTTAAATTTTCTGCTAGACCACGAAGAGATAAGACTGATGTATTATATTATTAATTTGCTTAACTCGACTCTTTTATTCTTTGAAATGTATTCCCAATGCGGAGTTTTCTAATTCTATTCATCTATAAGCAAAGGCGATTATCTCTTATGATTTATAGAAGGGGCAGATCTTTCGAAAAGTTGGAATAATTATTTTAACACAGGGTGAATTTTTGGCTTGGATAGTCGTTATTTGTTTCAGCATACATGCATAAATATATTATATAATCTAGTAAGAGAAAACTGTTTATATATCGAGCTAGAGGCACTTACTTTTCATATGCGTTTGAACGTTACATTTATTTAATGGGTTAACAATTTAACATTTCGCCGGAAAAGCAATAAAATTAAGTATATTATTCCATCGGGAATATCTTTCTATACATTTAGAAATGGCATCAATTTTATTTTGTCAGTATATAATTATATTCTGTTTATTACGGTATTTGTTTATTACGGTATTTAGAAAACGGTGTTTTTAGCATTTGGGCTTAATGAATTTTGACAACCTAAAGAGTTCACTGTTTCTAGTTTCATTTTCCTGTTTAAGGCATTCAACAACTTATCAGCTTTTCTTCTACATTCACTAAGGTAAAGAAAATAACTAACTTCAGTCTCATAAATTCATTTTGAATATTTTGGTGAACTCATGGCACAGAAAATCAACCAGCAACTGTTAGCACAGTTCTGTTATTACTCCATATTAGTATAAAGGCTGTCAACAAAATTCAATTTTTAAATGCATCAAAGCTATGAATCAACATAGACAGGAATTCGGTCGTATCTATCAGAGTCCCTGAAGGTGTCTGTTTCACACTTCCAAATTTTCACACTGCTGCGGAGCTTACGAATTCATACGTAACAGTTGTTTGAAATTAACAGTACATTCTGACGCGCCTTCCTCAAATGTCACTGCAATTTATTGAAATAAAGTTTAAGGTATTTTAGAGATTTTACTCTTTTTTTTCATTTGTCCAGTTCTCCTAACGTTTATCTGTATGTCCGAGTCACGCCTGTTCACATAATATGATGGAACATGTAATCTACCTCCTAGCCTGCATTCATCCTGATCACATAGAAATGAAGTTTGAATCTGGGGGCTCGGTATTTTGAAATAGTATGGCACGTTAGTAGGAGAATACACCCTTATGTTCACTTTGGATACTTGTATGTTTGTTTTGTTTGGTTTAACGTCCCTCCGATGATATTTCAGTCATTTGGAGACAATTTTTATATTTGAGGCCACACTTACATTACTTGATATACATGTCAACTTTACCGTCCCCGGTGGCCGGTTTGTTAGAGCGTCCGCCTCGGGAGCGGGAGGTCGCGGGTTCTATCCTCAGCCGCGACATACCAAAGTCGTAAAAAATGGTTATGTTATAGCTCCCTTGCTTTGCGCACAGCATATAAGGGTAATTGCAGGACTGGTTGGCCCGGTGTCGGGATAATGTTACTGAGTGTGGTATCATGCCACATGTCTACGGCGTGATACTGCAGTGTGACAGCACTATATCTGTCTCAAGCAGACATCGTCTGATATTGACTGAAATGCTGTTGGTGAGACGTTAAACCCATCAGACAAACAAACATGTCACCTTTATATTTCATATCTAAAAGAATCTATGCAAACTCATATTTCTTTATATTTTTAACGGAAATATTTGAAGAATCACGTACATAAACTTATATTACTTATAAAATATTTAAGAGTCTCTGTAAATTACCACTTTTTTGGACCTGATGTTTACACCTCATTGCAAAAGTTAAAAAAGACGTTTTTGCCTTTATAGAAAAAATTCATTGCTACGTTCTAGTTTTTGCAAGATTATTCTATTTATTGCAAATTCACTCATACGATAAAATGCTTCATGACTTTATAACACGGTTTCTAATTTCTGTTTTACTTTTAAACATCTATTGTACCGTTTTGCAGGATTATTCGTTTCAGTGCTATTTTAGACAACGTTGGACGGACGAGAGACTCCGGTTTGATATCCACAACATCACGGAGGTGACCTTGAACAATCTGTTCCTATCCCACATATGGAAACCCAACACGTACTTCCTGAACGGCCAAAAATCCCACCAGCACAAAATTCCTCGACCAAACCTCTTCGTCCGAATCCGAAATGACGGTCGCGTGTATCTGTCTAGAAGGTAAATATTATGGCGCTAAGTAATACTTTAATTCTGAAATAAGGTCACGTTCCTCCCCATATTCAGTTACATGACTGTGTTGACATAAATATTCAAAATTTGAAAATAAAATTGTTTAGCAAACATACGAACAAATCAACGTATGATAAACCAAACACAGAATTCTTGATGAAAAGTTTTAGACTCACGGGCGCTTTAGTATGGAATGATTTTCCTGATTGTATTAAATCGACAAATGTGCAGTCATTTAAAAGGTTGCTTAGTCATTTTGTTATCCAGTTATAGTTACTTATTGTAACTCGTAGTTCGTTAAAGGACTTTAAAGGCCCTTGTTTCGTTAAATATGCTCTTTTAAAACTTCAGTTGTTTGACAAACTTAGGTATAAATGTATGAATTAGATTAATTATCATGTCTATTATATACTACTCAAAGTTTGCTAAGCACCATCCGCTATTTTCCCGTAGCGTTTCATGCTTAGACAAGCGACTTTAAAGGCATGCTACATTAAATTTTACAATAAAACAAATCTTGCTTTTATGCAGAAGTATTGTTTATGTACCAAACTTACTACCAGTTACAAAAAATAAGCCTTTCGGATCCTCAATACTGGGAATTAATCATAATTAGAAAGTGCGAAATTTTGAGAAAACACCTTAAAATTTAAAGTCAGCTAAATTCAGAACTTTAATCTTCAAATATTCCTGTTTTCTAAATGGAATACTTTTAAGGATATTTGTGGCGATGTTGGCCTGTTCATGGTCATTTTTTTCTGTATTGATCACAAGATTTAACTTCAATTTATAAAATGCCATTTCTTGCAAAAAACACACTTTTGTGAATTTGTCAACTAATGACAGGAATTGGCTAAATCGTTGTAGCTCATTTTTGAGTCTCTTTTCTATCATTTTGACAAAAACTATGCGTAAAAATGATGGTCAGCTAACGCTTTCCTTTCAGGCACATAGCATTACATTAAGCATGTGTTTTCTTCATGTGACTCTATGGGAAAATAGCCGGTGGTGCTTAGCAAACTTTAGTATTCATTTGAAATAAATAATGAAAATTTTTTTTTGTATTATATCAATATGTGTGAACGTTCAAATGTGACATGTGCTATCAATGTATCAAATATTACGCTTTGTTTCTTAATGTCAAATTTCTGCTCTGAGATTTGAAAATTAACAAGACAAAAATCATCCTCATCATCACTTTTTACACCATTCTCATCAGTACTATTATTACATACATTAATATGATTTCTATTGAAAACTTTCGACTTTTTTCCTAACCATTGAATAAAATAATATATTTTATTTCAGAAGGTCTCGTGTAAAGAAGTTTTACTAATAATGCCTATAATCTTAGTGAGTTACCTTCTGTAAATAAATATTTTATTATTATTATTATTATTAATATTATTATTATAGAAAACACGAATGAGCAAAATCACCTTCTATAAGTTATTAAGAATTAGTGCTTACTTAGTGCTTAATAGAGTTGATAGAATTGGATCATAATCAACATGGGTGATAAGACAGAATGTGCACATTTTTTTCACTTGTAAGCTGACCAAGGTTTGTATTGCTCGCTACCAACAAGTAGCTGTGGATTGCTAAGTTCGATACGTTCAGATGGACAATTTGCGAATAAAATTTGTGAATCAGCATTGGATGGTAATCAACCATCCAGTGCATATAAACAAATTTGTTAGCAAATGGAGGGAATTTGTTTTTGAACTGTAATGTATTATGAGTAAAACATGGTTTTATCTAGCACCTTAACATATTTTGTATAGACAAAACAGATGTTTGAGTTCCAAACAAAAATGCTTCGTTTGATTCAGTTGACAAATTGACTGGAAAACAATATCACAACTTATGTTTATGCATATCGGCGCCTCCCGGATAGGACCAGTACCTGGCGCATTGGTAGACCATGAAAAGGCCTAGCCCAGAAAGTGGTTCGAACCCGTTACCTTCGGATTCGCAGTCATGTACGTTACCACCGGACCGCGGTACTGTCACTGAACCAATAGCAAGCGGAACATGTAGTGTAATAATTAGTTTTCTTCACCATAATTAAACCATATAAGATGAGAATTTTGCATTTTGTTATTACTTTTCAGCCTACGAAAATAAGGAACGGTACAAAAATATATGTACCTGCCTCTACCTGGGAGGTCGGTTCGATACCTTGTTTCGACAGACTTTAGAATGTTTCTGGTATATCTCCGATTCTTTTTGGCGCATTTCCAGGGCTGTCTCGTTCAGTGTCAGGGTAATGTGACTAGGTCACTCGTCTAAAGTTTGATATGACAGTGATGTAACACTATCTGCCGCATATAGATAAAAGTCCAGAAATGAATGAAAGATTGTCAGTGGGACGTTAAACCCAAACAAACAAACAAACAAAATTAGTCGGTGACCGGCTTTATTGAATACACAAAAATCTTTCTGCGGAGAAAAGGGAAACATTGAGTGTTGTAAATCAAGAGAAAAACAATGTTGAATGACAGAAAAATAAAACAGGCCCTTGATTGAATTGACAGTTGTGGCCGACAGTTATCCGGGACGGTTTCATAATTGTGTATGCTTCCACCGATTGATAGAAAGCACCCATTCTTATCGCCGGCAAGCCTTTGTATATCGCTACAAATGGAGGCGTATTGAACGCTGCGATTTTCGCAGAAAACTGAGAACTAATTTGCTATCAGGATTATAACCATTAAATGTCCAAACCGTATGAGGTGGAGTTTGTCTATTGATGCGTGAAGGGATCTCTGATATGACTGGAATCAATTATAAAATTTAATGTTTTTCATGTAAACTTGCGCTGATGAATTTGTATTGAATATTTAGAGATCCATGTAGGTTTTGTGTATAATTTTAGTTAACGCATCGCAAGAAAAATAGGATCGTTTTAACATATCTAACCTTAAACTCGATAATCTTGTCCACAAATGCGAAAAATAAATAACCCAGTAAGATATACTAACAGAAAATAATGGTCTAGACTAGACAGAATCGTTGACATAAAAAATATTAGCGTCTAATGTCGGGACGTCAGCTGATTGAAACAACTTCGTATACAATATTGTAGCTACCAGCGAGACTGAGGGCATATGATTTCCTGATAAATTCAGGTAAAATGCAGTTTACATAATTTTAACAGTGTGTACTATATCACCAAAACCTAATGAGGTAAACATCAAATTCACCCTGTATGACACTTACGTAATTCGTCGTATCTGGCAGGCGACTAATCTACGACAGACTAAATTATTTCACAATCAACTTTTTTTTTTGTAAAGCCACATTCGTTGCATTTTTTTTTCTTCAGATTACGCATAATTTCTAATTTGACAGTCAGAAACTTGTCGTAGCAACAAGACGTTTGCGTAATTGCTTGACATATTGATTTCTGGTAATCTAGTTTTTCTATTTCTTTCGAATCTTCCGCCCCATTACTTGCCGGCTTACTGAAGATGCCATGATGCAAGTAGAAGGATCTAAAACATTCGGAAACCAAACTGCTAAAATCTGTTGAATCTGCCATTCCATCTTGTAGCAGCTGGACTACTTTATTTAAGCCATAATCGATACGGAAAATTTCACAGTTACTTTGACGTCTGTCCAATATTAAGATGCGATACATCAAAAATGTCTTTTGCGCCATTTTTGTCTCTTTTATGTTCCTTGCTGTATTTAATTAAATTCCGCAAAGAATTTAAGAGTAAACCTTTGCACCAGTGATTTATTAAAGTAAAACATGGATAATTAAAATCGTAAACATCTGCCATATTATGAGATTATAGGCATACCATTTATTTTACATTCGTTAATCTAATTTTGATTATTCGTGATTTATTTTTGACACATCAGTCATGACTAATTTTCTTAAAATGAGTAAAGTTTGTTTGGTTTGAAAGTCCAACAAAGGTTAAATGTAAAGTTTGTTTGGTTTAAAAGTCCAACAAAGTTTAGTCATTTTGGGATCTTTTGTCGACATGTAACAGAGTGTTGTCTCAAGGCAGTATCACGCAAAAGACATGTCCCGCTTTTCTGGTACTGTTCATGGTGTTCATCGTTACAGGTTTCAGACTGGCGAAATCAAAAACAAACTATTTAGCGTCAAAAGCTGATTTGCATAATTACCACAGCCACTCTGCTGTATCACTCCGCACAACAACAGATAAATGAGCTACTGAAGTTAAGTCATGACCTCATTAGGTATGCGCGTTACGAACGGAATTAGGGTCATGGTGTGTTGTATGTGACGTCATATGACATTTGCCTCTATCAAGCACAATCCTGTTGAATCACTGGGTTTAAACTTATAGCTATTTCGTGTAAATCCTATCTATACATATCGAAGCTTGGTTAAACCAATAAAACAATGACCCCCAACCTCCCCCCCAAGGCGGACTTTTAAATAACCACTTGAAAAAGGAAAGACAAGAATCCAAGATATATTAAAATGAACTAATACCAGAAGCTAATTATTGAATTATGTCATTAATCTAAATGATTAGATTTTATTTTGCCTCTATGTCTTCCATGAACGTATTGTTATAAATGGCTTCAGTAATTCAGCATATTACTGAAATGATTATGTTGCATTATTTCGTGGTTCGATGTCCGTTTTATATATGTCGTGAAAGGCATAGCTCAGTGATTCTTAACACTCACTATCAGCCTAATTCTTTTAAGTACACAGCACGGAACCGGACTAATTTAATTTACTGTGCATACCTGAAATGTAGAACACTTTTGCTTGGATTTCAAACGGAACTTTTCGAAGATATTGCGCAAGTCAAACCAGGAAACCACTGATATGATATTACTAAACATATCAAGACATACTGAGTTGTAAAGAAAAGTTTGTACTTGTTTATTTCTTAATCTGTTGAAATTATAGAAATGTAAAATATTTCCTTTAGAAATATGTTTCAACAGTTCAATGTAATGTATTGGCATTTTGCGGTTTTAGGGGTTTCTTAAAGAAGATTGAGTATTATCAATCTGTAAAAGAAGTATTCAACTTTTTGTTTTGTTTATGATTTTTTAATCAATACACATCCATTGCAAATGAGTATAATCTTAAAAGAGATTTAGAGGAGAATACGTGATTGTGATTATCTTTCTTTGTTCAATTAATAAAAAAATATACAACGAGATTGTCCGAAATTTGCCTGACGGTAGTTTACTTATACTATAAAGTCATATGTGGCCTCTGCTAATAATAATTCTTACTATTCCTTTGTTGTTACCTTAAAAAACGCTAGAAACCCGTTTTCGTTTCAACTCGCTTGAAATTCCCTCGAGTTATGTTTATTTGATGCAGAAATCATTTACGAGGTACAATGAAACTTAGATTGCTGGATACAGTATCAGAGAAATGTTATCGAAAACCGTAGATCTGACGTGCAGAAACACTGCAGGGTATTAACATTCGGTATGAGCCATGTCAAAATAAGCAAGGAAATTTAGAGCGACATCTGGATCGCGAGCACGTCGCAAAACATTACGAAGAAGGATATACAATCAGTCATTTTGTCTAAACGTCAGAAAATTTAATTTTATTTTCATCACAAACCAATGGCGCGAGGGCTGCTGTTACGGGAACAAGCATTATACGAGAGCAACCGTTGCTTCAACTTGTCATCTTTGCAATATTCATAACATCCAATTTCAAAGATGTGTTTGGAAAACCGATTAAATTGTTTCTTTTAATTCAAGAGGGTGATAGAGCGGTGCATGCAGGTTGATTTAAATGCGTGTTTATTTTCTGGTTGTTTTTTTTGGACTGGTGGTAGTTTCTTAATTGAAAACGAGTTCAAATAATTGTATCCATTACCCGGGTCGAAATAGAAGTTTTGATGGACACACTAAGACGTCTTTGACTGTTCCGTAAGCTAAGCAGTAGCATTGTTTGTTATGATGAACACATCGTCCTGCACTATACCGACGTGAGCAAATCTAATGAAGCGGAACTATTTCCAATTGATACTGTCATGTTTATTCAGTGTTGTAAATTTTGATTAAGAACTGTGCAGCGTTTCATTATTTTGCCGTAATAACATTAATCTAAATTGGGATGCACTTGAATGAATCATATAATAGACGTAATGAAAAGAATCACGATTTCTTTTTCTGATATTATGATTACGTATTCCAGGAAGCGAAGCATAGACCGCGTCAGAACAGGGTTTATTACATTGTGCCTATGTTTCTCCGAAAAGCCAAAGGAAGACAGTGGGAACAATCGATGATTTTGATCATAACTTGCATTGAGTATTCGCACTTGTTCATTTCCATGTGAGATAAAGTTAAATAAACTATATACCTATCGCCCTCTATATGAAGAATATCCAAATACATTGCTCTATCTTAAACGACACCATTTGGAATGTAACTTTGTAGTCCTGACGTAAATACTGAATAATCTTAAATTGGTCTGATATTAGGGTCACAAGGTCAATTGTCACTTGCCCTATGAAGCTTTATTTAGACAGGTGGTAGTCAGGTGAGCGTTTTAGACAGGGTCACAAATGGCCTTTAATATTTTTATGAAGACATCTGGATTTGAAGAACATTTACTGATACAACTATCAAAAATTAATTGGGGGAGAATTGGAGCCACTTATTTCCAAATATTCAAATAGGATTAAAAAAGTTAATACATCGTAATTTTGCAATTGTTATTTCAATGAAAATGAATGCAGCGAAATTACATAAATTGGAAAACTTAAAATGCAGTGAGGGTATATTAATTGGATAGGATTTACGAGCCATAAACCCCCAGATTGCAGCATCGTTTATTAGACCAATTGTTCTGGTAGGACATACTTGTCTTGGTTTTGAATTAAGAAGAACAGTTTCACTGATATAAATTTTACTTTTAAGACTTAGGAAAGAGAATAGAACATAATGTTGGATGTAATAACAAAGCTGTTATACATTTTTATGAACAAATGCAGAAAGAATTTTCAGGAAAGTCTCTCGTGTGGTAGACCGAATGTCTGTAAACGTGTTACGCGTGCTTCACAAAAGAATACTTCTTTGCATGTTTTTAATCATGTAATGAACAGTTCATCCCATGACTTCACTGTCTTTCTCCCAAACCTTGCACAGTAATTGTTTCCGAAACGAAACATTTTAGATCACATTTCTGTTTAATTTGACATAAAATCAAGAGATGCAAAATGTAGAGGGCTCCTAGCGCATGAACGTTCAACAATTAAACAAAACGTAATCGCAGCGGCGATGGTTTGATACAAACACCGTATCATTATTCAAAATCAGGAGTCGGCTTTTGATAATGAAGACAAACTAACTGAGATACCGCTTTCTTTCTTCATAAAAGGGTTGTTTTCGACAGGTCCGTTTTATAATGACCTTGGAACAAAATAATTGAATACAGTGCGAGCTTGCAGCAGCGTCCCATTTTTGTTCAATAAAATCGGTGTAAAAAAAAGAGATAATCGTTGACAATTTAGTGTGCTGGGAATGAAGTGGATTTCTTTCGACCAATTAACCAATCACGACCGGTTGTGATTTAGAACGACTTGATTGAGTCCGACATTCATCATAGAACGCGTCCATGGACTGCATTAACATAGAGAGATGGCATCAGGCTCTTGAATTTTATTCCTCAGAGTGAGGAATGTCAAGATTAAAATTATATTTCTTTGAAATATTTGACAGGAATGTTAGATTCTAAAATTTCTTGGGCCCGTACAGTTACTACTAACGGCACGTGCCAGCCTCTTTTGAAGGGAGTAAGGGTGCGGCAGAACATACAAAAAAATAGAACTGGAAATAACCATTATAAAAATACACTATACTATTGATAAACTTTTGATAATATTAACTAACTAATTCAAACCCATTTACTTAATTTAACCATTATGCAAATACTGGTAAGTAGAACTAAAAGTGGTAGTAGTACAAAGTTTAAAAGTAAAACCAACACTATACATGTTCTTAAATGCCAAATAATGATACTGCTTTGTAAAAGTTCACGAAACAAGTTTCCGTCCATTTAAAATTATAAGCATTATTCATATTCAGCATGAGTCAATACAACAATATGACTCGAATTATCTTCTTAGTCCAATAATCTCCTAAGTTCTACAAACTTCTTTATACTTTTCCCGTTAGATTGGTTAGCCGTCGTTAGGTAATTGCTATATTTTAAGTGGACGCGCTTTCTACGTTTTGTTTCTATGTGTAGGAGATAATTTCGTTACAAGAAATGATTCATGTAATTGCCATTTTTTTTATCCAGGATATATAGAATACAAATCGCTTAGTAGATTTTTCTTACAAGAGGCATACGCTTCAAATTTATTTCCTCGATTATTTTTATAACAAATATCTTTTATTCATTTTAATTCCGCAAGTAAGCCCAGAACGAACTGACCCGGTGACTGGATATGGTATTGACTATTGTCTACGACATAAAACCACAGTAAGGCACCGCGATGTACACGATAGAGTCTATCAAAACATTTCTACAGCCAACAGAAGACCGAAGCAATCGTAGCGTGCGTAGGCCTATATTGTCTGGAGAAATGTTTTTAAATGTTATATCCGACTTAGAGGTCACCCTAAATTTGTGAAACATATGATTTTGTTAAAAGATTGCTCTATATTGCATGGTAAAAAGAATAAATAGAATAATGATCTATTGAAATAAATCGCTGAAAAATCTGAATTTTCAGAGCTCTTCTGATTGGTCAAAATTCCAGTCGACTTCTAAATTTGTTCCGTTTAGATAGGATCCACATATGACTTACGTATTGCCTACAAGACAAAGTCGTGATAGGAGTAAACTTCAATTTTCGTATAATCGTTAATAACAATTAATAGGAGAGAAGAACATAATTAAAAGTAAAATTACGAAATACGAAATAAAAATGAACACATAGTATGTGCATAAATCACATTTTTTTAGATAAAGACAAATTAAATCGATTAAGTTTCTCGTACTAATGTATTTGACAACTATTTTGGATTTAGGCCAAGCATGATTTGCATTCTATTTTGAACCAGAAATAAGTCGTTTAAATTGTCATTTATTCTCTAGAAAATTTTATGGAGGCATACAAATGGAATATAAATGATGTTGGAGTGTCACTTTGACTTACTGCGGGTTTTTTAACATTCAAGAGAGTGGCATTTACTGTTTAGATTTACTTGTGAAAACCACGTCTTCCTTCTTGAACATGAAAGTGTTTGAATGGGAAAATAATTTCCATTTATCCAGTCAAATGTAATTCGACATTGAACTTCATAGCGTGACTCCAAGCTTTGTATTTAACACCTTTTTTATCAGTTAATTTCAAGAGAAGGAAGGGTGATCCTCAGAAAAAGAATAAGAACGGAAACCCATTATCGATTGCAGCAAATTAAAGCCTTAATGCATTCCTATCCTCAAATGCCTTAATGAAGCGGGTAGGCCTGAAATTCCGACGTTCATAGAGTGATTTAGATGAGCATGTAGAAACTTAACGATCTCAGATCCTCGAAGAAACCATAATGAAATACAACTCAGGAGATTGCTTCAGACGCTAACAATCGGCTTGAAGTATTACGTTATAAGATTAGAAGTTGTTTTTTTATATATAATTCTTGGGGTTTATTATCCAATGGTTTTACTTTTTGTCCAACCCCGCATTCATGTTTGATAAATTGCTGCTACGAATGAGTTGAGTGGAGTGAAAATTCAAAGCGGGTTTTTAAATTCTAGTTAAAGGGTACTCATTACGTTATTTCCATACGTTTTCAGTCTAATGTCTTACTGTTATTTTAAATTGTTTTGAATAATGCTTATCATCCCACATCTGGATTTTGAAATTAAATACGAAAATCTGTAATTAACCCTGCATAGTTACATTCGTATTTGTAAAATTGAGAAAAAATGTCTCTCAAATATATACTGGAATGACTAACTGTTAAAACAAAATTTATATACAAGAATATAATAAGACATAAATCGTATTTTTTTTAAATCCTTCGTGACGCTTTTATTTACTTTATTTTTATTTATTTATTTTGTTTTTATTTATATTTTTGCATAAATTCATGGATATCCATAGATATCGGGACGCTTCTTCTATAAATGAGATGTAGAGTCGTATGCGGTCAGTCAAGGGATCAAGAAATATGATCGCTGAACAGAGGTTCTCTGAAGGTTATATATAAAGCAAACTGCTAGTTTGGCAAAATGCAACTGACCGCTAAATGCAGGTTGGCCATTGAATACAGGTGGCCGCCAGTACAGTTTGAACTGTATATGTTAAAATATACGTAGAATTTGAATATTCGTTCATAAGGAGAGTTTGTTGACTATCTTGTAGGATGATATTTTATCATATATCCAATTTTTTCAACCAAGCTATGAAGCTCATTTGTACCATTGCGATCTTCCTGTATACATGTACACGTATTTCGTTTTTGGACTGTGTATATACTCCAATAGATCCCCTTAAGGAGGAGATATATTTGCCTGAAAAAAAATGAAATAATGAAGAGTTCAACATTTATTTTTTTTTTTTTTTTTTTTTTTTCTTCATTTTATTATTTTATTTGTTTTCTCTTGAGGTCACAGAACATACAGTTTTATGACCACAGGTAAAAGAAATTAAGATCTCATTATATACATACATATTTCTTTATTTCGCACAATGTAAATATTTTTGACCACAGATGGAATTAAATATAACTGTTCAAAATGTTTCATGACTCAGTGTGTGCGTACATGTACGTGTCTGTTTCCTTATTTTCACTTTTACAGATGTATGGCAGAGACATGCCTCATTATTTCATGTTTGATTTTATTATTTCTTTATTTATCACTAATTATAGTTTTTGATCACGGCTTATTCAACGCGACATAATTTAAAACAGTAATTATGGAATCATGTTTTGTAATAAAAAAGTATCATGTGTTATATGCTTTAAATAATGTGCAATAAGTGATGACGAGACAGCAATATCTTGAAGAAAATCATATTTGACACTAGAAACTAATCCTAAACGCGAATGGCACAATTGTAACTTGGGAACGAGAGAGGCGAGTGCAAGGCGTTAATATATTCATGGAAATTAGAAGACAATGCGCGGCGTTTATAACCTTTGAATTATTGTTTGATGTCGGTCCGTTACTCGCTGTAAGATCTATAAGGGCCATGCAATGCTAGTGGGAGCTTTTCCGCTAGTGGGAAATCTCTAGAGGCCAGCAAAATATAAAACAGTTTACAAGAAGTATACTTCTGTTACGTGAGAGTTTTATGGGCTTTGGCGGCGCCTTCGTAAAGTTAAGCAAGAAAGTTTAGGAATTCTAACACTCTACATGTGTTTTATTGTCGCTCTTTTCAAGATAACATCGATTTTGTTCAGAGGCATGCTGTAAGTCATTGATAATCTGAATAACTGGATGATTTAACGAGTCCAGGGGAAAAAAAGATTCGCTACTTAACATAATTTCTATCAGTCGAACCACCGGTACTTCTTTTTTACACAAAACGTGTACATTCTTTTACAATAGTCTTCTTTCATCTGACTAAATAGTATACATGTAATTATTAAAATATGCCAACCGAAATCTTAAATTTAGATGTATTGCAAAAGGGTAATATCATTTATAGAAAGTATGCATCCTAATGGCGATTGTTTCTGCAACATTTCTCAGCACCATTTCAAGTTCGCAGTTCTGGTTCTACTTAGGATTTGTCTAAAACCGCTCTAAAATTGTTTACGTTTATATTTCATTCAGTTTTGAGTAAATGGCTTTATGATTGCATGATTTCATTTTTGAAAAGTACAAAGGTTATATTCTGAAACTAGATTTGCATACTGCAAATGCAACGGTTTTCGTGATGATCAACAGTTTCAAACCTGATCAGCCAAGTTAAAATACCAGAAAAACAACAAAATGCAAAACGTTTATATATCTTAGTTTTTTCGTTCATTGGTGAATTCAGCTATGACCACATCTCGAATGGAATGTGATCTTCCACTGAGCCAGGCCCCCATCCGCTGTGATCAGACCTGTTAATTGCTGGTCATCACTGCAGGGAGTCTTTAGCCAATATAGTAGTTATATGGTAAAACCTCTGATGGGTTGATGCATAACTAAATTACCTGCTACTATGGAAGTGAGATAGTAGGCTAGTTTTACACATACATTCATGACCTGTTACAGCTAGCAGAGCCTGCATCTATTTATAGAACATAGGTAACCAGTGATGTGCTCATTCTGTCAAATTTTCTCAGTTTTTATTCTGGGTCATGTATTTAAATTCTCTATAAATTCATCAATTCTCGACAGATTTGCAAAATTCTTTTTTTGTTGACGAGGTAAGACATTCTTTTTTCCAATGATGACAAAATATATCACACATTTAAACTTTAAAGGCTTTGAAATCAGTTCAAAGTATGACCAAACTTCAAACTGCCACCAAACAACCAAATCAACCCCGATCTGAAAAAACTAAATTTCTTCAAAAAGTACTCTTTAGAGGCTTTTGATTTTACCCATATTCTTTCGATAAAATATTTTTAGATTTTGAGATATTTAAGGTCAAAGAAAAAACCAATAATCGCAATATGACCTTGACCTTTGCATTTTTTGAAATTTTGAAACTGCGAAGTCCTTTGAAACAACAAACAATACAATCTGTGAAAATTTCATAAAGATTGATTAAAAAATAATGGCAGAATCATCAAAAAACTAAAAAAAATGCCTATTCTCAAAAAAAAAATTCCTCCATATTTTAGTGCACTTTGACCGCTTATTGAAAGCCATTTTATGCATTTTCTGAAATCGCCACCCCATATATTTTGTGCGCAAAGATCTTCGGAATCAATTTCAAAAAACAGAATGAGCGTATCTAATCTCTAACAAAAATGGGCATGTTTTTCGTGGACACACCCTAATTTGCCAGATTTTTTCAAAGATTCAAACATTCAACCTCTACTAGCTCAAAATTTTCCAAGATATGGACATTGCCACTCATCATATTTAAAGGGGCAGTTGACAGAGAACAGAATGCAAAAAACTGCATACAAATAAAATGTCAAATGACAGAGTTATCGGCAATTATATGTTTTGATGCTAAACGCCACCTAGCGGCAAAACTTAGTACTAAAATAAAAAACAAACTTAATGGTGCACAACTTCAGATACATGTGAGTATGCATGGAAATTTTCATATTTGTAGCACTTCTAATCATGCCGCAACAGCGGCCACAAAAAAAGTGCAAAGAATAATAATAATGGAAAAAAAAAAAAGGGAAAAAGAAACAGAAGAAGAACAGTAGGTTTTCGCGGCTGCGTTGCAGTCCACGAAAACCTAAAAATGAAAATACTTTATACATGTCCTTGCAAGGAGAGAATCAGTAACAGATGTAATGAATTTCGGTGATGTCCATTTAAATATTTTATCTAATAAATAACTTCTCAATTTTAATTTTCATTTGTTGTTAACGTAGAAGTCATGTATAATAAGATGAAATTAAAATATATGTTATCCTCAGCTAACCCAAATGAAGAGTCTCGTTTTTGGTGTAATTTTTGAAATGGTCAAATATTAAAAAAAAAAAAAAAAAATCTTAATCAGTCCGGAAGCATGATATAAGGGTTCGACGACAACGCTCTTTATGAACCTGCTCATTTCACGCATTGACAAACAGGTAAGACCTAGATCAGACTGCTCCTAGATCAAGGTCTCCTATGTTTGCTCACATTAAATTAAAGTTCAGATCAGATTCTACACATAATTATCTATTGTTTCATATACTTATTAAGCTATGTAAATAAATATTCATCAAATCATATATTTGCGCATGGATATGCATGAGGTAAAGGGTTCGACACTTTGATAAACGATGTGTAATTCAATACCAAAATCGGATATGCAAATTCCTATATGGTATTAAAATGAGTCATAGTATGTTTGTCTGCAGTGTCTGCACTTGATGTTATGGTGATAGCGAAATCGTTATCTAATAGATGATGATGGAATGCCCTAGCTGTCAAAACATGGTATCTTTAAGTCACTCTGCCCTAAACGTCTGTATTGACATATCTTAGTTCATTTGCCATATTCATTGATTAGTTTGATATTTAGTTATGATATAATACCCTTATGTAAACAACTCTCATGCAAAAAAGGGCCCATGTCTTTTGTTGCTGTTGTTTCCTTTGTGTCACGATTTCATTATAGTCTATTTTATACATTATCCATATTTCATATTCATGATATCATATAAACAAATCACTTAAGGCATTACACGAAACTCATTTGATTTATACGATTGAACCTGTACTAGCGGTCACTTGTATTAAGCGGCTAACCTGCATTTAGCGGTCAGTTGCAATTTTACCAAACTAGCATTTTGTTATATGTTTAACCTTCATTTAGCGGTCAGTTGAAGTTTTACCAAACTAGAATTTTGCTATGTTTAACCTTCATTTAGCGGTCAGTTGAAGTTTTACCAAACTAGCATTTTGTTATATGTTTAACCTTCATTTAGCGGTCAGTTACAATTTTACCAAACTAGCATTTTGCTATATGTTTAACCTTCATTTAGCGACCAGTTGAAGTTTTACCAAACTAGCATTTTGCTATATGTTTAACCTGCATTTAGCGACCAGTTGAAGTTTTACCAAACTAGCATTTTGCTATGTTTAACCTGCATTTAGCGACCACCTCTGTTAAGCGGTCACTTTCTCTTGTTTCATTGACTGATCGCTTTAGACAGGGTTGACTATATACTTGTCTACCTTTTTTTCTCAAAAGGTTAACAGTCAAGGCTGCTTGTCCGATGAAGCTAAACATGTATCCAATGGACCGCCCAGTGTGTACTCTCTTCATGGGAAGCTGTAAGTAATCAGCTTTTATATAATTAAATTTATTTATTTTACGTCGATTGGGAAACAAGTTCTTACAACTTAAATTAATCCCTCTCGTCAGCTTTTCACTAATTCCAACGACCTCAATGGTTCCTGTGTTGGACCAATATGTGCCTGGGAAGGCCAATAAAGACCCTTGCCTTAAACGGGATTCGAACCGATAACCTTCGGATCTGCAGTCGGATACGTTATCACGGGACCACTGTGCCCTTTTATATGCTTTTAAAGAGTATTTCAGCAACCTTTATCAATGTAATGTTCGCGTTTTGTGACACATTATTTAAATGAAGAACATTATGATATTAAGTAATGATGCGAATATACCCCAAACTGTTAAGTAGATTTTAATATACAGTAATCGCTTTTAGTTTAAAATTGCAGTTTATTGCTGTCAAATGTCAATCTACCGACGACTCTAAATTAAATAGATATTCAATGATGCCATTGTACAAATGTTTACAACCGGGGAATAAAAGGAAATTATTCAGTGAATGTTATGTTATAGATGATGAATTATACATTAAATTTGCATATAAGTCATGTCGCAGATATTGCTTAGTTTCAAATACGATACCATCCCTCCAAGAAAACTAAAATTGAGAGCGATTTTCTCTAAAAGCCATTTTATTTGCATTCATTTACATTCAAAATACCAACGTTATTTTCGTCTAAATAAATGTCTTCTGTCAAATGATATATAAATTTTCATAGAAAATAAAGCAAAATAATGGTATAAAAAGTAGTATGTCACGATTTGTTGCTCCTTATTCTCACGCGGTTATCGTCGCTTATCCGAATGTTGTTGTTTTTAAGATGCTGCATATTTCTAGTTGTCTGAAAATAAAATCGTATGAATGACATCTTATATGTAATAAATATAATAAGACATTTAGTCATGTCGTTCCTGATAAAAAAATAATCTTACGTATAGGTTCATGTTTTGTCACTACTTAGATATAACTTGTCATATACAACCAAGGGAATTAGTGTATATTAACTTGATGTGTAGATGTCATTCATTTTGGAGAAGAAAAAAAACATCACGAGAAGCGATTTAAGCATCTCCCTAAGCAAATAACGGTAACCACTAAAACATGTCACGTAAATCGACCATTCGTCCTTACGTGTCTACACGGGAAAGTACCGAAGTGTGTTTTATCACAGACGTGAGAAATTACCGTACTTAACAGAAGACGGATCTGTTCTCTTGAAATTATAATACAATCCGTAACTGCAGCAGCAAGCAGTATATCAAATCAAGACCTCGTAATCTCAACGAAATCAATCACAAACAAACAAAGTGTGAAAAATCTAACCAGTAGAGAAAAGGCACCAACAAACGCAACAATATATACTTTATAACCCCGTGCCGTATACTTGTTAATCCCTTTCAAGTTAAAGTTTGGTAAACATCCCAGTGGTTCGGGCATAATGTTGACGACTAAGTCAATATTTGAGTACTCTCTCCCACATCACTCAAAACTTTATTCAAGGATGGAAAGTTCGAGAACTACTTATATAGAACAAACATAATTGTCCGCAACCGCCATAGTGTCTAACCCATGTCAAAACCGTTCGAGATCTATAAATCATTTTCATATTTGTTTATCATGTTGTATCTAGATGGGAAAACAATTTAGCATACATATTGAACCACTTTTTGCAGATGGCTTTACTACAGAGGATATTGTCTACTTATGGAAATATGGCAATGACGAATCTGTAGAGGTGGTTGACGACATTAAACTGTCACAATTCGATTTGATAGATGTTCATTCCAACAACCATACGGACACCACCGTGTTCGGTGAGTAGCTGACCATGAATTAAACATGACATTCTGGCCAAGAATATAAACTGGACAATCTCAATCTCAATCAAAAGTATCATAGGACCAGTGGACATGTGTATATCAAAACTGTGCATTGTACTTGAGTAGTAAGGGTCCAAAATATTGGATTCGTGCAGATGAAATACAAGCATTGATAATTTGAAACAACTGTAACATTATAAGTGTGGATATGGTTTTAATAGTGCGTACTGGGTATACCAAACTTTTAATAAAATGTCGATGGATAGCATTGGCAGGTCAAGGTCATATTTAGTGCTTTTGAAAATTTGAAACATATGAACGTAAATATCACCGCTTCCATAATACGTCTTTTCATCGAAATACATAAATATACAGCTGTATTACAATATCTTTTCTGTATTTGACTTTATACGAAGTAGATTTTTTATAATGTAGATATACCAATTTAAAGTGTAGGGGACCATTGGTCAACTGGGTGAATAAACTATTTTATTATACTTGTATGTACTTTATACATGCTCAAAGTATTCGTAATTCATACATTTTACCTTTGTCTAATTTTAACATTTATTTATGTATATAGACGAAGATACTCGTGGGTATTAAAATGTACCTGATGACTTGATGAAAAACAGACAGTAAGAAAGAACCCATCTACTGATTGCAGATGAAATCGAAAAGAAATCTCGGACAAATTTCGATCAAAATACTTTGAAAATCACCGAGACATGCGTGATAAATGCGATTATTGTGAATTTGCCCCAGAGTATCCTACAAAGTTAACAACTCGCTGAAATGCATCATTTGAAAGACTTGTTCCTCAGTGGGAAGGAGTTGATAAATACAAAGAAAGCTCTGAGAGGGAAATATTGCTCTGGCATGGGGATTGCTGTGATAACTTCATTTTCGTCATTTGCGTTAGTGGCGAACAGTTTAAAAGGGGAAAAAAGAAATAAAACGTAAAAAAGGCTTCGTGAAATAATGCTCTCTGCTCATAGAACTTGTGATGAAACCGGGAAGCCTATAAACTCCTCAAACTGAATGAAGTATTCTCTAAATGGGGCAAAAAATCAATAGCCTTTTGCTTAATGATGTGAAAGAAACTAAGATTTGAAAATTTAGTGACCTGTAATTCCAAAAAAGAAATTAAAACACGCAGCACTCAAGGCCTTTAATCATAGATATTAAAACTAAGTTATTATCCGCACAGACATAATCCGAGAGAGAGCAGGAATCGCGATAATCTTTCAGTTATTCTATTTTTAAGCAGCCTGGTGACATTAATATTCATTATTGATTTCAGGGAACTTTTCTATTCTGAGGATATACATCTACTTCGAACGGCACATTGGGTTTTTCATCCTGCAGACTTACCTACCCTGCAGCATGAGCTGTTGTCTCTCCTTCATCTCTTTCTGGATCAACAGGGACGCCGCGCCGGCCCGTGTCCTGTTAGGTAGCCCTTCCATTTTCTTAATGTGTTTTTTCTTGTTGATGATGATCATGATGATGATAGTAATGATGGCGATATTGCTACTGCTTCTGTTGATGATAGATGATGATAAATGTTGTTGTTGCTGATGCTGATTATGACGATGTTGATGTTTGGTGAAGAAAAAGGTGATGATGATGATGATGATGATGATGATTCATTCATCAATACGCAGTTACTGTACCTGAAAGTGTATGGAAGCTTTCCTGACTTCATTTTCGACAAATCAGAGGTGTAACAGTATGTTGCTGATTAAAATATAGAATTAGATTAATTGATTAGGCACGGGTATGCAAAATTAATGTTTAACATTCATTGTTTTCGCATTTTGCAGTTTATTAACTATAAACGTATAACTTGTGTCAATGTTGTCAATTTTGTTGCTTTTTCTGTCGACGATAATGGTGATGGATGTATTTTTCGATTAATCAACTCAGCTTTTAATATGATCCTATGTTGTTACTGCCGTAAGCTTTATATGCATGCTCTATACGTTGATTATATGTTTAATCCGCAAGACAAATCGACTATTTTCACTTAATTGCCTAGAAAGTTCAATTAATAGATATCAGGGAGAGGAAATGTAATACGTGAGAACGGCAAGGTTTCTGGATTTCAGATTTGTCTGATTCAAATTAATGTCGAAAAAATATAATGAGAGGATTTCTACTACTTCAGTTGTTTATTATGAATGCGCAATTAAGGTAAAGCGACGCCCAAAGCACGGCGTCTGTTGCCAAAGTAAACAACGTGAACCCAGAACATTGGTAATTATTGTCAGACTTCATTATTTCGCCGAGTGCTGACCCTAAGCCAAACAATATGCAAATGCAATATGTTTCTGAGATTGAGCAGTCCATGAAGTGCTCGTCGAAATGAAAGAAAAACTCCACAATGTAATTGTCAATAAAATATGTCCATCTTGTAATCGCAAAGTTGTTCTAGGGTGCAATGCTCGCTTCACAAATTAATAAAAATAGAAATGAAGATAGAACAGAATAAAGATCTTAAATGTAATGATTTATCCGAAACATATTTGTTGTACATGTAAATTTAAAGAAAATCGAAGATATTTTTATAAAGTATTTAAATGATAGATAGATGTTAAATATTAAATTTGTTGGTTGGTAAAGCTGTTAATTTATTTAAAAGTGAATGGTCCAATAATCGAGTGTCTGCCCTCGAGTTTCTCAAAAATAAATGGTCCAAGATATGAATAATAACAGGTTAAACTCTAAGTATATTAAATCAATCAGGAAACATACATAAGGGGCAAATGAACATGTGTCAAGCGTACAGGGTGAGCTTGTTACAATGTATTTGTCAAGATCACTTTGTGTGTAACTCAGAGGCTCTCCTGGTTGCCGTTTTTGCTAATCAGCTGCTGTAGTTTCTCCACAACTACTGTCAGTTATATCTCGGCTACTATTATTCATCTCTTGGTTACTTTTATCAACTCGGCTACTTTAAGCTTCCCCTCGACCACTGTTTTTACTCGCCTACTGTTAGTGACTTCTCCTCGGCAACTGTAAGCTATTCCTCAAATCTTTTGAGGCCGGTTTTGACTATCCACCTCAAGCAAATATGATTCTGGTAAAGCTCAAATTACAACAGCAATACTTAGCGCGCTAAGCTATAATCAAAATTATAAATACGGTGCAGAATCACATTTTAATGTTCTTGTATTATAAGACATTAAAGTTAATGACTATGTAGATATTAAAGATTTCCTTGCTAACAGTGTTCGTTAAGAAATTAAACAGAAACTATATAAAGGTATTTTACTGGTGAAATACATCCCTAAGCTTTACTCGGTGCCATATTGAGCTTTTGGTTTATTGCATGGTTTATAAAAAGGCTTAGTCTTTGAGATAACGGTGTACGTATGACATTTCTAGGCGTGACGACCATCCTGGCCACGGCAGGTATTGGAATGACTGTGAGAGAAGGACTACCCCGGGTCTCCTACGCCACCGCCCTTGATATGTACCTGAACGTATGCGTTATGTACGAGATGGCTGCCATGATCGAGTACGCCGCCGTAAACTACTTCACCAAGGTGCTACCGCTAGAGGGCGGGGCTGATGATGAGGATGAAGAAGAGCCAGCCCCCAATGTAAGTCGATATGCATAAATGAGTGATTTGTTTGATTAATTTGTTTTTTTTTATTTATGTCAGGTTAATTGAAAGTAAATGGTTTGACAATATAAATGAATGGACAAAAATGAGCAGATTCATCACAAATATACATGTTTAAGACATTTCATATGAATTAAGTGAATTAAGCGCAAAAGTGTCACACAGGCTTATTATTATATACCTATTTCTTATGGCACAAACACCTTGACATTCATTCTGTGAAATTGTAAATAGTGATATTATTTCCAGTGTCTTTTTACTACGATCAGGTAATATTCATGACATAAAACTATTAACCATATAGCATTATACTTAAACAGCTGTTTCCGGTTCCGTATAACCATCACATTTTTTATAACTTTTGACCGAATTACATCACTCCGCGTCACGCGCGTGTATTCTATATATATGCATAGTGTGTTGAACTCGAAAAGCTGGATTAAATGTGTTTGATGCCACTAACTTTGATCAAAAAGATTATTGTTAATAATTATTCATAGTATATACGACGTTGAAAAATTATTAATAATACACGCGTCAAATCGTTATTTAAACTTTTTATTTGAAACTATTCTTTTGGTGTTAGATTACAAGTAGTAAATCGTTCACATTCCGTTCATACATATTTTTGTTCGCTTGTTGTTATACTCGCGATTTACTGTCAGTATAGGCCAAAGACTCGGTTAATAACATTTTCATGAACTCGTCTAGTAAAATTTGATATGAAATAACAATTCATGTCAGATCCTATATAATTATATGCAGCATGCTGTTGGTGTAATTACCTCAACACGAATTAAAATAAAATTGGTGTCAAAGCCCCAATGGTATTTGATAATAAACAAACAAGAAAGAACCAATTGCGTGTTTTATTTAATATACTATCAGAAAGAATATTGATAAAATATCAACTTCCTTTCCAACAGATATCCCCTTTGGTAGCACTATACTGCGTTTTTGATACAATAAGAAATTCATAGCTTTCGAACAAACATAGTGCACACAATCATTTGGATTCTGAATAACTGACATTTCAAATATAATACCGCTGCAGTAGGAAAAGATATTAATTTTAATTTTCAAACCATAAGGAATTGCTTACAGTGTAAACACAAGTAATCTATATTTCAGAAATAAATACGTGCTCTGCTACGTACATCTTGATATTTTATCTGTCAAATATGGTTTCTATGTAAAAGCTTTTAGCTCAAAATTGTATATTAAGCAGTCTCGTTTAATCAGCATCCTTTGCATATAGTTGATCTAAGAGTATGAAATATACATATATTTATTTCAATATGCTTATTTCGAAGTTTATTTCAATATGTTAACTTCAATGTGTTTGTTTCATATATAGCCGGATATACAGAATGGCCAAGGTCTGCTGTCCGTGCCGTTCGGAATGGTGATCGAAAGCTGTGTGAACAGTGACATCACCGCAAAGACTAACCATATCAGCATTGCTCCGACGCGACGGAAAAGGGTGAGGAGGCCATGTCGCTGCTTTGAGCTTTTCATCCGTTGTTTAACCGGAAATGTCAACTACAGGTTAAGTTTACGGGAACGAGGCGACCCGGATGCCGGAAACAGTGTCAGTTATATCGATGTCTGGTGTAGATATCTCTTCCCCTTGACATTTCTGCTCTTTAATGTGACGTACTGGCTGCGGTACTTGGTCATTAGGTAAGGAACTGGAACACTGGGCATAGGATTGGGTCTATCAAGACATTTCTCTAGACAATAGAGAAAACTAAAGCAAGCGTAGGCTTCTATTGTCTAGAGAAATGTCTTAATGGATTTTTCCGACTTAGAAGTCATCCTTAAGTTCTGGTAATCATTTGTCAACTTTTGTCAATTAGATTGTTCTATTTTGTTCATGGTAGGATAGAAAGATGTTCTTTTGAAATAAATCGACTCTACATTTGAATTTTCAGAGCTTCTGATTGGCCATAAATTTAGGGTGACTTTTAAAGTTGATAACAATATGCTGTTATGGAAATAGAATTAAAGGTCATGAAATCCGAATGGCATTTATAAAGGATTGTATTGTTTATGTTATTGTTATTTATATTTACGTCATGGGTATTTTTGTACTCTTTCTTAAGACGTTGATTATTGGAAATAAATGCAGTGTTTTTTCTTACTATCAATGATACGTAACTGTTCATTTTTGTTGTTTTACGTCCCATCAACAGAATTTCAGTCTTGGTGAGATTTTTTCTACATGAAAGAAATGTAGTATTACCTCACTTTGATTTCATGCCGGAGACTGACGGCATGATACCATACCAAGTCACATTATCGCGACACTGGGCCAGCAACCCCCCTCCCCCCACCTCCACCCCCGACTAACCTTACACAGATTGCAAAAAATGGAGATTATCAGTACAATTTTAACAATTTTGTTTTGTCATGACCCAGCAAAGAAGCAACTACATGTATGATATAATGCAGTTGAAATTAGAATCTCTGTCTAATTTTAAAGCAGAAGGGCTGTTCAAGTATTTCAGTAAATGTATAAAAAAAATCTAGTTTGATTTGTAAAAAGAAAAATGCAAAATTGCCGAGGACATTTTCCAATTAGAGTAATTGCTATGCAAAGTTCGGAGAACATTTTTCATTACTAAATGATAAGTATGGTTTTGTTTGTATACGTCAGAGGGGATTTCCTTAGATACCCATTTCCTATTTTGTACAGTGCACGATATATAATTATGCAAGTTTTTTTCCCCGTTATATTGACCGTCATTGAATATGGTGATTTATATATATATATTATATATAATTGTATTGTCGATAACTTTGAAGGTTCAGTTTGTAAATATGGTAATTTGTATAGAGATTTGTATTGTTTCATTATAAGCCGAATTCTTTATTTCGTACACACGTTCGTGTGTGTGTATGTACAATAAAGTAAAGCTCAGCAAGTAACAGTAATCGGGTCTTCTTTTGCATGGACTCAGCAGTTGAATGTGACATTCTGGCATTTAAGGCTTAAGTTAAACAATAATTACTGTTCGTAAAGATTATTTAAAATAATTGAAATAAATATGCAATTACCACACACTATTTCATAACTATTTTTACAACACAAACATGGTGATATGCAATTTCATTGACAAAATATTTTTAGACACTTTTACTTGCATAAGCGGACACCTCTTTTCAGCAGGTTCATCTTAAACAGAAAACTTAAAGGCTCAAGAAGAGACATACAGTTGAACCTCTATTTGCGGACACTTGTACTAAGCGGTCAATCTGTATTTAGCGGTCAATTTTAATATTATCAAACTGTAGTATTTTGTGCCATATTTAAACTAGCGGTTTGTTAAGCGGCCACTTTCTCTTGTTCACTGACTGACCGCTGAAGACAGGTTTGACAATATACGTATTTGAACCCTATATTAAGGAATTATCTGCACTTAGTATTAATTTTCTCTTATCAACCCACTTGACGCATAAGGCAGTTTTACTTGTATTGTTGTTATGCATCGTTATGCGTTATTGATTAAACTGCAAAATGAGTCTTTATTTTATAACTAGTAAGAAAGAGAAATGTATGCATATTACAATCATATGTATAAATTGTTATGATGATTGAAATGGTGATACAAATAATTGGGGGAAATATTATGTATATTTAACTGTATATATGAGTCATAATAATGTGTGTGTATTTATGACTGTATGTACGAGTATGTATGTATGTTATACGCCTGTATGTATGACTATGCTTTACTGATGTATGTGTTTGAATGATTTTTGTGTATGACTGTTTGTATGATTTTTATGTATGATTGTTTGAATGTATGACTGTTTGTATGATATTTGTGTATGACTGTTTGAATGTATGACTGTTTGTACGATTTTTTATGTATGATTGTTTGAATGTATGACTGTTTATGATTTTTATGTATGATTGTATGGGTATTTATGTATGACTTTCTGAATGATTTTTGTGTATGACTGTTTGTAATTTTTTATGTATGATTGTTTGAATGTAATTATTTTTTTGTTTGAATGTTTTTTTAATAATTTTGTGTATGTGTTTGTATGATTTTGTGTATGACTGTTTGTATGTTTTTGTGTATGACTGTTTGTATGATTTTGTGTATTACTGTTTGTATGATTTTGTATGTTTTTGTGTATGACTGTTTGTATGATTTTGTGTATGACTGTTTGATTGTTTTTTATTAATTTTGTGTATGACTCTTTGTATGATTTTATGTATGACTGTTAGTATGATTATTGCGTATAACTATTTGAATGTATGACTGCTTGTATGATTATTTGAATGTATGACTGTTTGTATGATTATTTGAATGTATGACTGTTTGTATGATTATTTGAATGTATGGCTGTTTGTATGATTTTTTGTCACCTGCTGTACGCAGAGGTGATACAAAGGGATCCCTTTTCCGTCGTCTGTCCGTTCGTACGTCTGTCTGTCATTCTACTTTCCGCCACGTTTCAGCAAAAGACACGTGTGTTCCAGAGAACATTCTGTTATGTATGACTGTATGTATGTATGTATGTATGTATGCGTGCTAATATAAAATAGTTGTAAATACAGTTATTTTAATGTTTGGTTGTTGTGTTTTGTACATATTCTTTTTCAAATTGTATTTATTACTTATTCTTCTAAATATGCATAAAATATATTGGATTTTGTGTTTTAATTATCTAGACAACTAATACCAATTGAAAAAGAAAACAAATATAAATCATGTATAGAATAGAGTTTATTTAGATATTTCTAATGACAATAGAAGACCGAAGTGAGAGCAGGCTTCTATTGTCTTGAAAAATGTCTTCGTGTATTCCATCCAACATAGAAGTCGCCCTACATTTGTGGCAAACACATGATTTTGTTAAATAGATCTATTTCTTTTGTAGATATTAAAATAGAAAGGTTTTCTATTGAAATAAATCGCGGAAATATTTTAATTGTCAGAGCTGATTGGCCACATATTTAGGATGACTTTTTTAATATTTGAAATCATAAGCAGATCAGTAAAAAACATTGATGATATTTTCGAAATATAATAAATTGCTAGCTATTTTAGTCAATGCATGATATAAAGGTTATATTCCATTCCAATCCATGAAATTATTTCTGAATGACAAATAAAATATAAAAAACAGAAAATAATCCTTTTCTGAAAATGGAGATGTTTTCAAGCTCTTAAGAATGTATAAAAATAAGAAGCAAATTCGTAAAAATCCTCTATAAATTCTTGGCAAATCGGGTTACTAATAATCATAGTTTTTTTACCATTTTATCATCTGATCATAGTATTGAAATGTCTTTAGAATGTTATTGGCATTGTGTTTAAGTATTGTTAAATACCCTCCCTCTTATAACGGGGAATTTCCGGAGTTTTGTTGATAACAGTTGCCATAGAAACACTAACATGACTAATAACTGGTCAGTTATTTAATAGTTCTTTGTCAGTACCGCTTTGAACCATACATCGTTTTCATTTCGAATGACAATTCCGCAATTCAATTTCTTTAACAAATAAAGAACAATAATAGACAAACACATCATATATATTCAATATGCATTTTTGTATATATGCATATTTTCTCGGCTTGTTGGTTCCCACTGATGGTCATAGATTTGCCGTTGTTCTGACAGGTCCGCTGGGACGAAAATTGTCTCCAAATTGTCCATTGCAAAGATATAAGGATAGAATATATATCCCGAGACGACAACAAAAATACGGTCTACATTTTATACCATACCGGAAAGCCCCAGGACAACCCCAGAATAGGCCTGCAAATCATTTCATTTAAGCCCAGCTACACCCATATCACATTTGCTTTGAACCATATATATCACAACGAATTGCTTAAGGGACAAATAAACAAACATGCACACTGAGAATGTAAGCCATTGAAATATGTTTACCTTAATTGATATTATTATAAATTGCAAATGTGCTGACATCCGATCTTCAAGCGGCCTTGAAAACTCTGGTGTCAGCAAATACTATTTTTAAAGCATCTGTAGTGGAGTGATCATGGTCACTTAACTATCACCGTGGTCATGTGATAACGTACAATACGTTGCGGGTCCTAAATCAGTTTGGGCCGATTCTTCTATCAAAGTAATGGGCTTACTTTCCGTAAAATGGAATAATTTCATAAAGAAAAAAATATATAATTCCTAGCCTATCACCACTGTGTAATCAATCCCAACATGGGTCACATGGATTAGCCATCTATCTGGCATGCGGTAGGCCGGTGATACTACCCAGGTATGTCTTCCTCCACCTGTAATTATCTAGGCGTCACTATAAGACAAATGATATCACAGCGTTGGTGAACTACAAAACAACAACAAAATGCGATAAACTGCTAATGAAGCACTTACTTTATTATACTCCTTATAAGTATATAGTCAAACCTGTCATAAGCGGTCAGTCCAGAGACCAGTAAAAAGTGACCGCTTGTTATAGTTGACCGCTCAAGGTTAATCATATACCAAAATGCTAGTTTGGTGAAATTAATATTGACCACTAAATGCAGTTTTACCGCTTAATAAAGGTGGCCGCTAACAAAGGCTCAACTGTATAATCAAAAGAAATGCACTGTAAAAATATGATATGATATTCATCAATTCAAGCCCGGTATCCTGATTCAATATTTGATTACTTGTTCTTGTTCATATTGAATTTAAGTCCCACCAACAGTACGTCATTCATTTGGGGACTCTGTCTACCGGAGTGAGATATGCCAGGAAACCGGTGGAGATCATTCGAGAAAACTTGAAGCAACATCTATGCAGTAACTGTAGAAGGACAGTAGTACAACGGTAATAGAACGGTAACAAGTATTAATTACATCGGCAGGATAACAGTATCTCATGTCAATGGTGCCATGGTCACATTTAAACTCAGAGTTCCAAACGGCAAGCACATTCGGACGGTTGCTGTGCGACCTCCCGATGACCAGACGGAATGGTAAAGACAACATGGTAGTAGCCTTGCCGATTACTTAATGGTCATCTTCCAAGTGTAAAAATGTAAACACGGCCTCTGCATATACAGGTAACAATTCACCATTATTTTGGGGGAAATTTTATCTTAATTGAAATAATGTATTGTAATTTGACCATTGAATCACTTGAGATGCCATACTAAAACTAAGGCTTCGAAATTAGAAAACATGTAGGTCACTTTCTAAAGAAAAGTTGTTAAGTTTTAAAGGAAATAATAAAAATATACACAGATAGTTTATAGTATGGAGAAGTATGATGAGGTTTAAGCGCTGTGTGGGTAAAGGGGGCATAGTTAAGAAACACGTGCGAGATCAGCGATGCATTTCTATATACGAAACACTCACAACCAAATCAAAGTTTACCGAGCTTGGACCGTTGTTGACGTCAAACAGAAGCCCGCACGGGCCCTGTCCGGTATGTAGTACTCGTCAACATTAGCGGTATTGACTATACTATAGTAAGGCATCGGCAGAACATCTTGGGATTGCTTGCCCGACAGATATCTACGAAATGCCAAAATATTTGCAACAGTTACTATTTAAAAAAATCGGCCGATTATACCCCTGGACGTCGCAATTATTCAATAAGGAAACAAGGCCGATCTATTTTAAAAGCGTTTTGTTAGGACGATTCTGTCCCGATCTGCACACGTCTGCCGATTCCCAGTAAAATCATATCTGTGACAATGCGGTACACATTGAGGCCACCTAAGAGCCGCGCTCTACCGGTGCTCTACCGACATTAATGAAGTCAAACCGCAGTCCCGTTGCTCGCTCCGGTAGAACCTTTTGTGCATGTTCAAAACTTTCGCTGGCCGTTGCTAATTTTTCGCCGATGTTCAGACGATGCTACTATTCTAAGCGATGTGATACCGTTTTGCTGCATCGATTTCGATCCCTATCAATCACCAAATTATGCTGCGGTAAAACTCGGGTAGGTGTGACGGGGCCTCTTTCCCGTTGTGATACTGTTGCTCTGTCGAGGACCCATTTTCTGTCATCTTAACGGTAGTACGGTAGTGCTTCGGTAGTAGTGCGGTGTCATATCGCTAAAGAACTGTAGTACATCGTAAGAACCTGTACATCGATAAACTACTGTATCATATCTGTACCAGTTCACCAAGAGCCTGTCTCACGTAGCTGATTTCGCTCTTTACAGCAGGCCCTGTAGACATGTGGTATGATACCACTCCCCGTCACATTATCCTGACACCGGGCCAACCAGTCTTGGAACTACCCTTAGATGCACTGTTTGACAAATATGACCACCTCATCCCATGGACGCGTTCAGCATTATATCTGTTTCAAATCAATTTGTATGAAGCGCACGATACATTCCTTCAAACCAGTATACAAGTTTACTCTGCGTTTTAATGTGTCTCCTCGGTCTATTAAAATGTCTCACGGTGAATAAGTCAACTTTTATTAGCGGCAACTGTGTTACAAGACACGATATTTTATATTAGTCGCATGGTCGTAATGGACAGAAACATAATCCTCTTTTAAATAACATAAAAGATTCTAAAGCCACCAAGATAAATCAAACCAGAAAATATCACATTCTTATATTGTATTCATTTTCAAAGATCGATGTAGCATAATGGCGGTTTGATTACAATTTAATTTTCCGTGACGTCATTATCTGCATCGGAATTCTATACGCATTATCAGCGGTGGGCTATACTTATAGAGTTCTGTTTGCATTTTAATGAAGTCCTATTCTTGTCAAATGAATCTAGAAAATATTTTCTGACATTTGAAGATTAGAGCGTATCTTCTCGAATCGTTCCGTATAGAAAATATTCTTGCGCAATGGAGGAAAAACCGTCGGCAGCCATATTGCCGAGTTGAGGATGGTTCGAGTTAAATCTCAGGGGATGCCAAAGCTGAATTCATTCGTCACTTTTAATTCAGACCGACGGTAACATGCATAATCCAAAATATGTGCTTTGAATTTAGAATGAATGAAACTGAACTTTGAATTTAGAATGAATGAAACTGAATCAGTCGTGTAAAAACATTAACTAATTAAGATTCACAAAGACGACGTGGAACTAAAATAAAGGGTAAAAATAATAATAAAAACATGATTCGGGGGTCTCTCGCAGGATCCGCTGAATAAACGAAGCACTTTCTTAATCAGCCATGATGGATAATGAAAGCCCATTTCATTCCATTATTTCACATGTGATAATTAAGCAGTTTCATGATCCAATAAACAAACCTCGTGTGATTCCAACAAAACAAATTAATGTCATAATAAGACGATAAATCAAACTGATTTCGCTTGGTGATCACTCGTAATGAATTTACGACTAATTTAACAAATCGCTACGTGAAAACCCGAGAGGAAATGCCTTGTATTTAATTCCATTACGGTAAAATCTGGAAAAACATAAGACGACCCCGTCATTTAAGATAGCTCAATACCCAAATAACCATAATGTGTCTCTAGGGAACGCTGTCTCACTTCAAGGAATGAAATACCTATATTTCGAGGGTTATGCTGATCAGAGGATTCTTCTGTTGACTTCAGTATTAGTACATACGACGCGATATCAAATGCATACAATTGTATATGTTATTTTATGTTTTTAAGATGTATCTATGTATGTATATGAATGGGAAAGATATACAATATATATGATTGCAGGATTGAGACTACTGGCTGTTATGTATAAAAAAAATGTTGATGACAATAGAACTGATATTGCTTTCTTAAGTTAAACATCCCACCGAGAGTTTCTGTAATGGACGTTTTTTCATCATTCAAAAAAATGCAAAGTCAAATTGATCTTGCTTTAACCTAGCTTGGCGTTCCGTGACTGGTTGGCTAGGTAGCAGGATAATGTGACTGGGTGTGATATTATGCCACATGTCTGGGGAGTTATACTGCAGTCTGACAACACCACATTTGTATATATCTGTTTCAAGTAGATATAGCTCCGAATTACTTAGATGCTGTCAAAAAAAACAACAAATATAATGAATGCCGCAGCCGGAAATTATGACGTTAACAAGTGGCATGATATCACATCGAGTCTCATTATCTTGACACCGGGATTGCCAGTCTTGGTATTATCCCCAATCGCATTATTTTGAAACTGGGCTCACCAGTCCTGGTATCACACCCAGTCACATTACCTTGTTGCTTGGATTACCAGTCCTAATATCACATCCAATCACATTATCCAGACACAGGGCTTGCATATCCTGTTATCACAGTCACATTATCCCAAAACCGGGCTTACCAGTCCTGATATCACATCCAATCACATTACCCTGACTCCGGGTTCACCAGTCCT